>JAECUM010061319.1:0-26037 GCA_016617855.1 Megalonaias nervosa
TATATATATATATATATATATATATATATATATATATATATATCCGAGTCGAAAGCATACTTTTTACACACCCAAATACGTGACAGGTGTCAATTACCATATAATTCAGAAGGTAAAGAATATTTAGCTATGCAAGATAAAACGTACAAGATTAATCTAATTTATATATTACTATTTTCTAAATAAATAATACAAGTATGCTAGATGAAAATAAGCTTTGTCTTTTGTTTACATCCCAACTGAATGAAAACATAAGATTATTAAATCCCTATTTTGCAAGATAAATTTTATCAACATTTTCTCATTCACGATTTATGTATGTCGTGTATATTTCGACACTAAAATGAAATTAAATAAGTTATTAAAATGACAAATGAGATTTTATATATAGCATTAAGGTCTATAAGTACACGAGTTTCCTGTCAAGATACGTAAATGTATTAAGCCTGAGTTCTTTCTTTGATCTAAATATTACAAATTTCGTCGCGAAGACTAAGTTCTTGGTGTGACTGAGCTCTAGTAAAACATCAGTACAGACGAGATACTGTTTTTCTAAACCATGTGTTCTTAAAATTACTCATACTTTCTAATTGCATGTTTTCAAAGTATATCAGGTGAATTAACTTGGATTGATTTAAGTAATATTAAGAAAGTGCCGAGCATATGCATCCGAAATTAATAAAAAGGATAATTTCTTATAGAGTGGACAAGATATGTTCGAGAAAAAAACGAAACGAGCAATACTTTAAACTGACAATTATGAAAGCAATTTCTATTTACAGCTTCCAGAGACAATTATCCTAATCCATTTAAATTTTAAACATGTACGTAAATTTTATGCAAAATATATGACACGTATACCTCCATCAAAATACTCCTGGATTACAGTTTATGTGTTTTTTTAATCTATTGTTCCATTCCATACAAGAACAGTTTATTAAGTTAATCATGTACCGGTTGTGTTGGATTTGGTAACGTTCATAACAATTAGGAGGGTGCTTCTATCGTTTTGTGCTGATATGGGGGCGGCGTTCTTGAAAGAAGACAATGTTATTTTAATTCCAGTAATTTGTAACAATAATATCTCAATGGAACGTTTATCAATAACAGTAACCTTCAGATTGAGAGCAATATTTAACAAATCATCAGATTGTCCTGTACAATGTAGTTTTAGTTTACTTTCTGTATATAATATGAGTGTGTCAGCTCGTTATAAATTTCTTCTGGATATTCTCGGGTTTCCTTTGAAGATTATTACCCTTTCGAATGAAGAGTGATCAGTACTACATTATTAACCTTTTCAACTATTGTCAATAAATTTTCAGACATTAACAGAAAACAAGTATTCTTTGATTATGTTATCACTTTTCCTTCACATATACCTGCAAGCACCAATACTGAGTTCCCGCTAAATATCTGTAAGTCTATTTCGTACAGGTAACTCAAGAAAACTGCACCTATCCTTGGATGATTCACTTTTTATGATGAAAAATGTCAGTCTGGACCGTTGATTTAACTAGGGTCTCCTCCAATTAAAGTATAATCATTTTCCAAATCGTAAATATTTGTTTTTATCTGTGAAAGTAAATCTGGGCTGTTTTGTTGGCCCCTATATATATTTAAGAGTAAATCTATAGTTATCAATGATAAATGTATTACCCATATTGTCTGTCTTCACTTCATGCAAGATAAATTGGAATTTGAATTGCTCGCTATTACGCCTATACCTCTAGTAAAATATGAACTAAAGAAATATTGATATCCCCATAAAGTCTTTATAATATTTTATAAATAAACTGATTTTCTCCCTTTAGAAAATAAAAATATTTATACTATCCATAAGATCCACAGTTATTTGGGAATTATTGTGTGGCACGAATTATAGGCTAAGACATACAAAATATTGTTTAGTGCACTGTTATAACTATATACGAAGAAGAATGATATATTCTGTAATGGACAAAGAGCAATTTCATCAATATGCTTTATCTGTGGTGTGCTACCCATACGGAGAATATGCTGTGTCACATAATAGGAATAACAAAACAGAAGCATTATAGCACAGCTAATGAAGAAGGACAGGGAAAAAATAAAATGCCATTATGTAAATTAAAGATAATGTCAGAGGTACACTGACAGCCACATGCAGCCTTACAAAAGAGATAATAGGCAGCAGTGCACTGTGGTTAAATTTAGACATAGAAAATCAGCCCTATGCATACAACAGTATAAAATTCTGGCAATAGATTATATTTTAAACGTATAGTCTTTTATTTCTCTCTACTTGTATATTTTTTCTGATAGAGACCTTTAATGTATCCTTAATAGTTGTTTGGATGATTATATCTTCCTTCATGTATTGGAGTCTTGTTCTTATAGAGAAGCCTTTGAGGTATTGTCTGATTTCGGTGCCGTGTTGACTATGTAAAGTAGAAGTTAGCGAAAAGAAAAATTAATATATAAATGTAAAAGGGTTAAGGTATAAGCGCATCGAGCTGAAAGAACAACCTTTGTAAAGCCTCACACTGACCATACAGATAGCCTACGCTTCTAACACATTCCATTATGTTAGTTTATCCTCCCATAATTTGCTCGTCATGAGCTTCATATTTCCTTTTGCGTCAGGAGTACTTTACTGATCAGTGCATCACTTGTCTGAAACTGAAGAACTGTTATCTCACAATCAGCATAATAATTTTAACATTTTTCAGTTAGATCTCCTAAAATAGTTTTGTGTGAGATTTCATTGTAACTCTGGTAACTCTGTGGCGCTAACCATTAATGTACTTTCGCCCACGATCTCATTTTTAACAAAGTGGGTCAAATGTTACTAAGAACTGACTATATATCCATTTGCTTTACAAGTAGTCAACAAGCTAAGCTCACGTTTCACTAGTTGCTCTCCAAATGTGATTCAAGCTCATGATGATATAGCGCGCATAGGTAAACTGCATAAAATGCATTATTGGTCCAGTTACGTCATTAATGAAATGTCTCCACGGGTACTTGGAACTGACTGAATATCCATGCCCTTTGAAAGTAGTCAACATACTGAAAGTATTTACCATCTGATAATTGTATGAGACAGGCATATAATTGACTTCTTTTTGTCATCACACCAGGTGTTAGCAGGGAATAATTCTCTAAGGAAATCGAAGTGAAGACGATGAGTTGAGTGTAGACAACTTGAACCAGTATAAGAGTTTGGAGTAGATAAATTGCCATAACAGGCGAGATTAGATTCGACAAGTCGGGAGTAGACGAGTTGGAAACATATGATCTGTACGTACATACATTATTGTGAATTAAAATCCAAATAGCCTTAAAAGTTGTATCACAAGTTCAAAATTATAGTGTATTCCGAATGAATTCCAATGGTGTTTTGAATGAACTCCGATTCTGAGTGTGCTTATGTGCCAACAGCTTCGAATCTGCAATATGCCAACAATCTTAATGTATCTTTGAATGAATTCACAATAATCCCAAAAAGTGATTTGGCCTCAAAATATTAAGTACTTTGTTATTCCATGAATAATTTAAATATATCTTCTGAATTTAAGACTGAACTAAACAATAAAACTGATTCCACTTGAGATGTTAAGATAGCTATGTGTAATTTTGAATTAAACAATATTGATATAGGAACCAAGACAATACCAGAGGGAGGATGAGGGACATTTTCCCAACTAATTAGTAAATATCTTGCTACCACAACACTTATAATTTCTAAAACAAGCTAGGACTTGAATTCAACAGCTATCAACGTCTACTTCCAATTAATAGTGATCTTGATATATAATGTAAACACATACAGAAATATTTTTTTCATTTAATATGGTATTTACAAACTAATAAGACAATAGTCAGGTAACTATATTGCCGACCAAACTCAGTCACGCAGTGTAGAAATACATAGCATATAATTAACGGCATAAATTAATTGGGATGCATCCGCAGTCTAAATTAATAAAGATGATATTTAGCAAAATATATAATCTATTTATTGACTAATAAAACTTTATGTTAACATTTCTTAAACAGATTTTGAAACTCACTTCTGATTTACATACCAAATCCATTATTTTCTAACGTTACAGATTATAAACATCAATGCGTCCTCCTACCACAGAAACGCTCAAGACTTGGATACATAAGATACATCGATATAAGCACTGGACGCAAGCAAATTATTGAAACGTTTTTCATTTAGACTTGATAGAGAATCATATTACAAACTAGAACTCTTGCATTATGCGCAACATTAATTTTCAGAATTACATTTCGCGCGCCAAAAGGATAAGTATTCGAATATACAGTTTGTTGATTGGTAAATTAGTTCAAATATCTAAGCCGTTTATTAGGTCACCATCTGAAGTTAATGGTATTTTATTCCATAGAAAATGACAACTATTTTGGAGGTAGCATGCACCATCTCTACAGTTTCTACCAAGACCATCCCTCTCTAGTACAATTACCAGACTTTGTACGCAGCTACCTTTTGAATTTCGACCCAAAATGTAGGTAAAAGGTCAGAATTAATTGGTCTGAAAGGAGGAAAAATGCTTCCACACAACCGTTTGACTTATATAAACATAATTTGGCTACACTTTGTATGTGGCTTGCATTTGAATTGAGAAAAACACTCGTTGCGTAAAATGATGTTCTAAATGTCATCGATATCTTCATAACCTTCTACATTATGTAGCTTACATCAGAGAAATTGCCTAGCTACAGTTTACATTTTGATACTATTCTGCATCAAGTGGTAACTTCAGGGTTCATCCTCAATAAATATTTCATAAATGTGGTCTATGGGCTGGTTAATAATTGATCAATGTTTCCCTTTTATTTCCGTACTATTTCCAATACCCACTGTACAGAAATTAATGCATGCAGTAATTAATATAAATTTTGATAACAGATTACGAACGAATGCCGTACTATTTATATCAGACATGTACGATCGCGAACACTTGAACATTATGACATGCAATTCATATTTCTTTTCAAAGTTTATTCTTTTAGAAAGACATGGCAACATATATTAAAATAAAGAGAACAAAATAAAGAGATACACGAGTTATACTACGAAAAGGGTTTTCAGCACGTTTACCCTTACACTTTAAAAATAGCATTGATTATGAGAGAATGCGGCATATATTCAAAAGACACGGAATCGTGTGCACTGTATTGGCTGTCCCACTCTATCAAATGTCATTCATGTCATGAACAAAATAACTTAAATGAAGAATACCAAGATATTCCAATCCTCACTTTTCCATGATCACTGGGCACCAGCGTAAGGAGTGTCTTTCTCTGAAATCAGTCGTTAGGCAAGTTATTGTAGCTTCCTGCATCAAGTCAACAAGTCAGTCAGGGCAGTTCGCACATATTCAAGCTACTGTTCAATGTCGCACTTCGAAAATTTCAAGATGTACAATAACTATTGAAACAAATTATCACAAAACCTCACACCTTACAACTAAACAGATGGACTGAGAAACGCATTTGATGTTAAGTTCTCACATTATCGCGTAAAACAGGTCTCTAGCATTGTATGAAAAACTAAATATTAGAGCAGGACCTGGGGGAGAGGATGAATTAGAAACCCCGGCACCCGCAAAAAAGAAACGTACACACACAAACATACAGTCACTTGTCACTTGATATTTGACCATCCTTTTATTCTTGCACACGTTTATTGGGTATTATGCACACTAAGAGAAAATAGACACAGAGACTTTTGATTTGGTTCCCTTTCGACGAAAATCAGGGCCCTTTGAAATTTTGGAACCTCTCCTGAACACTTGACAATAATTGACCCTGAATGTAATTATTGTTTATTTTTCAAATTAAGAGACTAGCCGTTTAGCTTAAATTTACATAAAAGGTCTAATGGATTTGATTAACGCATAATCTTTGCAGTACACAAATACCGTTATTAGTCGACTTAGAATGTCGCTGATTATTTGAGAGTATGATACTTTTTTAATGTGCCCAATTCGTCTACACAGTATTTGAATTTGCTCTCTATCAGTATATGTTCATGCAATAAACGAAGTGATTTTTATGAAAAAAAGATAAACGTCTTCGTCATTTGTTATGAATATGTCACCAAGCTCACGCCGAGAAGCGACATTTTTACTTTCAATTCAGGCGCTATGCTTGTTAACAATGGCCGGTGAGGAAGGTGTTGAACCTCGATATGTTTTACCACAGATGTTTTGAATCGAAATGTTTTATGTTGTATGTGTAATAAACGAATTTCGAACTTATAATATTAACTGCGAATCGCAATGTAGTTTAGTCGTGAAATTTTAGCATATTTTCCTATTATCTATTGCACAATCTTGTCATAATTAACGTACCTTTTAAAGTCGTGAGAAATAAGACGCTACATTTTAATAGCTATCGGTGCAATTAGAGACAGATTTTATATCCTTGGCAAACACATCGGTTTCCTATTTCAAGGGATTAGCAGGACATTATTGATAGATATGCCTAATACCGTACAATTTAAACAACGGAAAAGAGCGATGATGGTGGGAACAAGAAGTATGTAGGACAAAAGAAAATTCCTCTAAGCAAAAGGCAAAATCAAAAGGTATGCATCACACACACTCGTATCTACCGCAGATACAGTTTTCAAAACTAAATTTGCATAATAGTAGGCATTCCCGCTGAGTTACAAAATCACATAAAAAAAACACATACTAACTGATCCACCATTTAACTTAAGTGTATTATTGCTTTTAGTTGTACTAATCCAAAATGTGTTCATGTTAGTTATGGTTCACAAACATTCAGTGGCATTTCGGCGACTATGTGCATAATTTTATTAATTTTTCATTGTTGCTTAATTGCTAAACTCTGTATAAATATACACTTGGATCCAAGTTATTTGGCAACAGAATCTTTAATCTGTATTCACGTCAGGTTCTCAAAAAGGATAATTGAGTAAACATATAGCAAATTTGTAACTAAAACATTATTAGTATGACATTCGGGTAGTGTTTGCAGTATTTGTCATGTGGATTGAAAGAATGTACTGTACCATATAAATAAAATCTGATTAATCTAAAAATTAATACATTCAAGTCCATCCCCTACTGAACATATTTAACTGAGTACACCTTTTTCATCTATGCCCACTGTCCATTTCGTAAAATTACATGAAAATTCATCAGATGACCAAACCAGCAAGCCTAAGTGTATTTATTAAGCTGTTGATCATGTAATGTGGAATCACGTGCTTTGCAGAAACCATATAAAATGTTTCCTGAATAAAGACCAATCCTTTAAATGCAACAAAATGTCATGGTCCTGATTTAAATATAAAATTATTAATTTATTTTTTTCTAAAATTCGCATGACGTGTAATTTATTAAAGCTAAATCCTATCATGTCCCCACCCCATTAACGCATAGAGCAAATACAATGGTGAGGATTCTGAGTGTGTGATTGTGTGTGATTTGTATTTTTAACGTAGCTTTAACAATGTTTCAGTCATATCGCTACAATATCTGCAAAATATGGAACGCTTCACGAATGTGCGTGTGATGTTTTTCGCAGCGGCAATGCTAATCTTCTCTATATCGTTTAGTATATATATATATTGCCGAAGCAAGTACGTTGAAGATACTGATAAATTTGTCTATTATGAACTATAAAGCCATCTGTTAAACAGCACTACAAAATGTCCTTTTTAAATAAAATGTATAATTACACTGTAGAGTGAGAAAGAGAGAGATCGTGTACCATAACTTTTCAACGACGTCATAGATAATTTGAGAGTACTATTATTTATACGTGTTACATTTATCTTCCATTTGGAATTCATCTCCTACAAAATTTTTAAATAATTTCAATTCCGAGCTTTCTTCGAAATAAGTAAAATTGTACTCTGTTGTGCAGAAGTCCATGTTGTATTTAGCAAGAATTTATTTAATAAATTTGCTTGTGGTGTGCTTTTCTTATGTTCCTATTATCTATTATCGAATCTAGTCATAATTAACATGTACGAACGTAATGCTTCTAACATTTATTAGGCGGAAAGTAGCATGAGTTAGCATTACTGCAATAACTTTCTTGACGACCTTAGAATTAATAGGAAACCTTCAAAATAAAAAGGAAATAATAGGGATGTACAACTTTTTTACAAGGTATAACTGTTTAAAGAAATGCCAATACGAAGTCATAGTAATAACAATCGGTGCAAATAGAGATATATTTTATAGCCTTGGCAAACATGCGGCTTAGCCATTCCGGCCGATTTACAAGGCATTATTGATGGATGTGTGTTCAGCGGGCAAGTTAAACTAGCGATAAAAATAAACGTACAAGACTGGAGTATATTTGGCTACTGAAAATAAAGTAGTAGATATCCATTTTACAACTTAGTGTTTGCATAACAATATGCATTTCCGTTTAATTGCAAAAGATGATGGTATCATCCACGTGTATACACTGGAGAAAAGTAACTGCTGTTGCAGTAATTTTCATGCAGATAGAAATAGTGTAATGTACCAAATTTTCATCTGCATTAACTGAAATAAATGCATACGACTTTATCTCCACATGCAAATAGTTAAGTCATTTCACTATTTCATCACCATCACCCTTCCATTTCCAATACTGGATGAAAACTGATCAGATGACCTAACCAGCAATTCTAATTATATTTTGAAGCTGATGTTTATAGAATGTGGCATCACGTGGCTCGTAGAACCTGCATACAAAACAGTAGATACATGGAAAAAGTAAACACGTACCTACTTTCTGAGAAACGTTGTATATTTGGGTGGCAAGTACTAAGCAGGCTTGCTAGCAGACATTGTATGTTGAATAGCTCTGTGCAAATTTCTTTGTGTGGGGCATGTTAAGCAAACAATTTGAAAATGACTAGCAGAATGACACCCGATAATACTTATGTGTAATTTATTTTTCCTTTTTTTTTACTTAAATGCTGAATCTTTCTCTCACTCTCTCTCTCTCTCTCATATTAAAATTACTATAATTAAACTTTGCATACTTCGTGAAGTACTTAACTTACTTCAGCATTCTTTGCTCGGAAATTGTTAAATTCTCTCAATACATGTATGTGATTATGTAGGCGACTCTTTGAATATTTAACGGCATTATGTTCAACTTAGAAATAGCAGCGTACCCTATGTACTCTAGCTGAGAAGTCAGTTAAGTTCCATGCGTTGCAGTGGATGTCCATGGTTACATAATTATACTGCTGTGACTTCCAGCTGGGTCAATAAAACCTAATTCGTCCACTTTAAACCACGACATGGGCAGTCCACAACGACCACGATGTCCATTCCTTGATGGTTATATCGTTAAAAGGGATACGGTCCACCGTGGGAACATGGATTTTCAGAAAACAAATCAATGTGTGCACCGTGTATTGGCATACCAATTAAAGGCGCATTCACTGTGAAAAAATCCACTAGAAACTGATTCAGCCGTTATATTTGCTCAAAACAAAATAAATTTACTTCATTCAAACGCATACACATCTGTTAGTAACGTTTACAATAATGTTTTTATAAGTATATTTCTCAAACTAATATTTGCATTTTCCGCTTGACGGTGACGGTCATTGTGATTATACTTATAAAATGATTTTGTTTTTGCTTCCGTCTCCATACTTCCGGTTTGTATCCAGAAAAAAATGCAGAAGTTGCTTTAAAAATTATTTTCAAT
Source organism: Megalonaias nervosa (assembly GCA_016617855.1). Taxonomy (NCBI): domain Eukaryota; kingdom Metazoa; phylum Mollusca; class Bivalvia; order Unionida; family Unionidae; genus Megalonaias; species Megalonaias nervosa. Next base: position 9,712 of record JAECUM010061319.1, read on the forward strand.
AAATACAATTATGATTGACTAGAATATTATGTCAACTTATTACCATCTTTCCAATATAAAGTATAGTTTAATGCAAAATGTTGAGATGGCTGGCATATATATATAAATGGTACCCATTGTTTTGGAAAATAATCGTTAGTGTATATAATAGTAAAATTGTATAAGTGTCAGTTGTACATGTCATCACAATCATAAGTATGTCAGAAAATGATCGATAAATCAGGCATTGATCAGTGTCGATCGTAAATTTAAATTAAAAGATATTCGAAATGTATGTGTCACGCATGTTACTGAAATACGGTGAAAACGAACTAACGCACAAAATTCATGACTAAATGCACAAATCGAAAACTACTACCGCCGGAAAATCCTTACAAGTAAACTCAGTCATTAAAACGTGATGCTTAATGATGTCAAGCTCTTATGTCTGCTATCGTTGCAAAAATTTATTAAGTAAGATAATATCTTCATGCATTAATTTGACAAGATACGTAATTTTAAACATTATACATAGTCTAAATTTGCAAAAGGTCGCTGTACAAAAACTGTGGTATAATTTCGGAATTTATCTTTGTCTTTTCGGTTCTTTAATGCAGCCGTTAATCGCAGAAATAGAGAACGGAGAAACAAATCCACGCAATGTTTCCACTTTAATGCTGAAATATTTCCTTATATGGAATCAAAAAACATACATGTGCTCTATTTTATGTTAGTTCCAAACTTAGCACTTGCTACATTGCATTTTAAAGCTAAATGGCGTAATGTAACAATAATCTATTAAGAATAGTTTTGATTTTTAGTTTAGAGACCTAAATCATTGCTTAACATAAATCTACATATTTTGGTCTTGTCCATGATCAATTAATGATCAACTGCGGTCGATGACATTTGCCAACTCTGATATCAAAGAAGATACATTTTGGAGGCATGCGTATGATCTTGAAAAAATATCTTTAATATTCTATAATGAATAAATCAGGTGCTAATGGCCAACGCAGAGAAACAATTTGTTTATACAGCGTATCGCTTTCGAATTCAATCAGAGCTGAGACAGAACAATTCACGAGACAGTTAAGCGACTACTAAATGTGTAGGATAGGGCAGTTTTGTCTAGCTGAATACAAACTGTATAATACAAGGCTATATGCGTATATATTACACGAAATCAATGAGTCCTTTGATCAAAATATAATACTCTGAATACATTGATTAATGCATTGTTAATCTGTTTCTGCAATTGTAAACTGAAAATATTATTTGCATGATTTCGTAACTAAAGTTTTCAGGGTTGTTTTGTTTTGTTTTAACAAGTCATGTGTTATTTCTATCTAGTGTTACAGACCTCTTGCCAGACCATTTTGTATTTGAAAATTGATCTCAGCTCTATTTCACAAACCTTAAGGCACTTATATCATAGCGTATCGCAAACTTATGTGCGATTTGTGAGTTCTGATATGCAATCCAGCCTAAAGCTACCGATGCGGATCATATCTCACTGTACCACATAGCGGAATTAATGTTATAAATAGCATGCATTACATCCATTCGTCGTAGAACATCCGTGGAGTGAGAAAGAGTCAGCGCTGGTGAAAATTTACCAATGTATCATATAAAGCAATTTTGTGATCGCCTGTATGATAGCAGTGTGTGTGCTTTGTATGAGTCAACGTTATTAAGGAGTCAGCACAATATGTTTCATTCGATTAGGCGTTCGGTCATTGTTCTCTCTATTAATTTGAAAACGTCCACATTGTAAAAGCAAGTATATATTATCTTTCATTCCAAGACCAAGCTCAAATGTTTATAAACAAAAGTTTAAAACTGAACGCAAAATCAAATATAATTTTCCAATGGCTTGTTCCTGCAAAGCGTCAGGCTCAAGTTTCTGTCTCCTTTAGGGACACTACTATACAGTTCTCTACATCTTATGGTCATTATTCTTCACCTTCCATACCCTTTTGAATTGCGCTCCTGATTAAGTCCCGTTTTGACAACAGTTTTCTTGTGATCCAGTCAGTATCCCACAACCATTAAATCGCTTTACATCAGGTCAAAATTCTGTTCGAAAAGACGTTAAGCCCTCCCTAAATATTTTTAACTAGTTCTACAATTAGGCTTCATCAACTACGAAAATGTACATTCGATATGTTAATATTCCATATGCAGAGTTGGTATAATTCTTTGGCAACATTCATAAAAACGGTAGAGAATTTTCAATTCGTACTCTACGGAGATTCGAACCAAGGTCCGCGGGTAAACGGTACCCATCGCCTTATCTGCACACTGAGACTCTACAAGCACACACACACACACACACACACACACACACAGAGAGAGAGATTAAGCATGTTTAGAGCCATATCAGAGAAGAATGTAACTTTATTGCCAAACTCATATCTAATAATAGACATGTGGGATTGAGAATACATATAAATTAATCATAATGATTAAATAATTCATTGATTGATTGATTGAATGAAGGATTGACTGCATAAATAAAATAATGCAACGAAAGGAATAAAATGGAAAAGTGAAAAGTAACCAACACCGGACAGAATAATCTCATATTACTGTAATTTCTACTTGATGACCTTGGAGTGTCAATGCCTTACATTTATAGCTTAATTGATTATTCGTGGTTTTCCTGAAGACGACACTGTTCTTTTTTGCCAATATAATATTTCAAAATCAGTCAGATAATAAACTGATACAAAGCAGTATGCCTACTTAGACATCCAGTTTGTTATAAGTCATATAAATTCCAGCGGGAAATAAGTGATTTTGTTCGCTGACAGTCTGGCAGAATTATTTAATTTCCTACTTGAATGAACACATATTCAGCATGATCCACTATTTAATTGCATTGTACATATGAATCCCAGTTCCATCATGGTCAGCAAAATTCTGTATCGCCATCGTATATCTGGACTGCATAACAGATTATCTTGTACATTCACTTAGATCCGTTTTGCTCTTTTACTGAATTTTGGCCTGCCAAACTTCGACTTTTATCTGGTCTGTTTTAATTTTGTTTCCAAAAGGATATGTAATACAGACAGAACGTTTTAAACAAACTTTACAAATCTGTAAAAAAAAAAAACAAAAGATAAACAAAACTTACATAAGGTAGTTATAAAGTAGGAAGGCTTCGTGTCATACCTATGGCATACATACTTTGCTAATTTTCAATCAGTATCACCAGGATACGCATTATGTGCCCTAACATATATGATCTATGCTGACAGATGATACTAATCAGTTGTAATAACATTTATGATACATGGCAAAACAATGACTTCCAAAAACATAGTTATCGCAAACAATAAAGAGCAGGTGGTACAAGAGTATGCAAGACTCTCCAATACTTTTACATTTTTGAGCACAAAAGCAGATAAATCTCAGGCAAAGGAAAACCGTTTTGTGTATGTTTAATTCGCCATGTTATAGGATTATCGCGTCCTGTTTGAGGTAAAAACATGATGTCATTTTTCTCTCTTTCCTTCTGATTGTTAATCCCTCTCTAAAGATGAGTCAGCCACATGGATTCTCCTTTTAAATTCAGCTCTGTCGCCAGTATCTTTTGCGATGAGACTGAATTTCTTCAGAACTTGCTGTACCACATCCATCTGTCTTGTCGTCTGCCGTCCTCGTTTCCGTTTTCCATACACTTCTGCCTTCATGCAGCTGTTTTATTCCATCCGTTCCACTTACCCATACCACCGGAGTCCGGCTTCCAGAACCTTCTTTATGTACAGGCTACTCCAACTATTTGGTGGATGTCTTTTTTTCCCCTCTTTAAATCCGATCTCAATAATGAAACGTAGCATTCTTATTTCTGTTCTCTCTAGGAGCTCTTCTTCAATCCGATTAGTATCTAGCTTCTGCTCCATATCATCACTGATGTTATCATTGTTTTGTATAATTTTTCGGTGACTCAGACGGGCATCTTGCGATCACAGACTACACCTGAAAAGTCTTTCCATTTTTGCCAGGCTGCCTTGATCCTCTGCTTGACATGCTCCTCGCATTTGCCCATAGCTTTTACCACTTGCTTCAATACATTTCATTTCATTTCTCTGCAGTTCACCAATGTCGGCTACCAAGACAGGCTGATTCAAAAATGAATATTTTTATTTTCCGAAACCCTAAAGAATAATGTTAATAGTCCATTTTGTCGTGATTGATTCCATGATCGTCATTCTTTTAACTATAAAATACCTGTTTACATATTTAAATAGCAAGCTAGTTATTTGTTTCGACCAAATGTATTTAATAATTATGATTGGTGTATACATTGTAAAGAATCCCACTAGCCTAATTTTGTTACTGATAGTCTATATCCAGCAGAATTGACCTTAGCTACGCAAAATTATTCATCGCTGATGTGTAAAGCGTGCCCTTGTTCAATGAACTACTTTTGGTAAAAGTTATATACATATGTCGTCAAGAGCACCGAATGCTTACCGATGCTTACAACAATCCGATGGCAAGAAGAGATAGATAATATCTGTAAATCGTTATTCATAACATATCAATAGATATCGATCTCTGGAGAGATAAAGTCAAAATTGACTTATGATATAGTGCAGCAGTGAAAAACGTATTTTAACGTAAACAATTTTCAACCATTCGTAATATCATTTTGTTACCTTGTACGAGTAATTTAAGGATATATATCCTTTTGTAGGTATTATCCAAGGCATATTTAATATTAATAAGCTCTTATTCAAAAGCACAATATCATGGAAACATTCATGGTACACTCTGCACATTAAACTTTAACCGCTAATGTGACAGTAGCATTGAGACAATCACAACGATAAACATGGATGGAATTTTCTGACTCATGTTTTCATGATTTTCTATTCAATTTTGTTATTGATATATTGCGGCAATTTGTTTCCTACTATCAATACTTCATGTTTTGTTTCTTTGTCTACACGACATACCATCCTATTTTAACAAACTAAAGTTCTTCCTCTGCTGCATCAGAATAATCCCCAAGTAATCGCGCTCCGTATTCACAATAAAGCAATATGTTCTACTGTGTGGTGTTCATGTTTCATTTATAAAATATCGACGAGTAAGTTATTCATAAAACAACTTTCCTCTTTTCCTCATTTGTGTTATTCCTGTAACATAACATTCCACGCCGCATGATCTGTGACTCAATATTATTTTCAATGTTCAGTTAATAACATCTCCATAATATTCCTTGACGGTCGTGTCCTGACTTAAATTCACAATTGCATTTTATTTGTGTGCATTGATATACAGATCACACTAACGATTTTAAAAATCAAATAGGCAATGCAGCCCACTATATCGATCCAAATGCTGGAAAGACACATAAGAAATCAGTAAGAATATGGCTTCATTCCACAGAAGAATAAGAAGAATTTGTATACATCTACATGAGACGGAATGATGAACTCATAACAACATCCAAAGTAAGGTTGGATGGATAGAAGAGGATGGAGTTGGCTTGGACATATCTTTACGACGAATCCAGGCAACTCACCACTAAAATGGACAACACATGGGAAGCTTGAAAGAATTCGCACGAAAGCGACCTGGAAACACTTCATAGAAACGGAGCTCTGACATGCACAACATCAGATCTCCAAACGGCAAAGAGCCACTGACTGTGAATACATAATGATGCCTCATGTGCAACCTGTTGACGCGATGCGAACTGCGACGTGAAATGAAGAAGATAGAGGCTGGACAAGAAGGGATAACAATGAAACATTCGACAGCTTGTAAAATAGAAGGAGCATAGCAAATATTTCATTGTTTAGTGTTAACACACACACACACACACACACACAATATCATTAATAATAATAATATTATATATATATATATATATATATATATATATATATATATATATATATATATATATATATATATATATATATATATATATATGATTTAGTGCACTTATCACTGAAATAATTACCAAACTGATTCGCATTGTCAACGTTCTACGTCATCATAGTATTGAGTAGCAATGGAAACATTCTATACCCTCGTTATATTAAACTGAAACGGAATGTTTCATATGTACCTGACCTGTTGATTTTTGCTTTAACCATGTTTATGGCCTCTTTGAGAACTATAAAGTATGAGTTGAAATGTTAAAATGCTAGCGAGAAAACTATCTACAATCGTAAAATTGTATATGTTAGTCGTTCCGAGGCAACTAATTTCGCACAATTCCAGACAGCTGAATAACAGAATCGCATGCCTGAAACTTATGTAGCATCAACCTTTCAAGTGGGTTAGTTCCGTGTTGAGTTATAATGCTTTATGAATAATAAATTATCATTTGAATTATTGGGGGGGGGGGGGTAATCTTTACATACATTGTATGCAACTTTCCCTTCCTGAAAGATATTGTGACACATTCTGTCAAACACTCAAGTGTTAACGCTTCTGGCAGATTTCTTTCGTAATCCTCTAATTCATGCTCTCTTTCGTGAAACTTGGGTAGTCAATTTTAGGCAAGCATTTTTCTAAGCTGACTTATTTTAATTTGTTAACAGTTGGATCTAGTAAAATGACTGTTGTACAAAAGTCTGAAATCTATATGGTAATAACTTCATTAACTGAAAAATATGCACATTGTTAATAACGATAGATCTTCTAAATCACATAGACGGGTTTTCTTTTTCTGGGCGAACAAGACAAGATCGTTGTTGCTTTATACATTGTACATAGGATGGAAGGGGCAATATGTTAAATGTACAAGAGAAGATGTTATTAGCAGCGATTAGCAGCCTTCGTTTACACTGTTTGCAAATCATGTTTTATATTTAGCTACTTCAGATGTTTTCGACACCACTGAAAGCTTAAATCATTCTCTATATTTTAAACATGAGAACACTATCACATTACAAGTTTGAGTTTGTGAAATGTTTTATGTAAATAAAGTATCTAATTATGCAAAAAAAGTTCAGAATTATTGCGTGAAATCTAAAATATGCTGTCACAATCTTCAAACGGAAAAAAACTATTACATTTTGCAAATATATGTTTTGTATCTTTCAGGAGCCGCATTCACCATCATGATGCTAAGCATCTGAACAGCTGAACCAACCCGCTGATTTACCTGGCTTTTACGTTTGGCAAATGTACCAGTCTTAACCTTTTACCTCAACAAACGAAAACTGCCACATTCTAATAAACGCTCAGCACAAACATGTGAGACACAGACCACAGACGTGGAGTGCAGCAATTAAATGCGGCTAGGGCTTTCTTAAGGCTAGAAATATATTCGACCACATATTTGAACTTTAATTCTTTCCGTGATGTTCTGTTGCTAGGAAGTGAAAGTCACATTTACTTTTCTCTTCGTTCAATTAAAAGTATTCATGAAACAAATAAAATAATTTTCATTCTGCGGTTTACTCCTAGATATGAGGTTATAGGTACCGTTTGTTTTAAGGTCATGCAATTCGATAATATTAAAAATTTACAACAAAACAATATAATAACTACAATTAACGTTTCGGAGCCATCATAGAAAGTCAGCGGTAAAACTAAAACCACAATCCCAACGAAACAAATGTAGGCAATTATCGCATCCATAATCAGTACAATCATTAGCACACGGGCATATAAGGTACGATCTTTGCCAACCCTCTTCTGCGTGTCTTCAAATACCTCATATTTCACTTGCAGTTCTAGCATTGTAAGTGTTTCTTGTTACTACTGCAACTGAAATAATTCCTTGTATATATATATATATATATATATATATATATATATATATATATATATATATATATATATATATATATATATATATATATATATATATATACAGAGAGAGAGAGAGAGAGAGAGAGAGAGAGATTTCCAATATTATATATGGCTTCATATGTTGAATTATTTGTGCTGGTGCGCATGTCCTTTTTTCTTATAGGCATAGATAATGCTGGATTTCGAACTGTGACCAGAAACAGTGGCATGTAAATATATGTGCTGCTTTTCTTGGTGACAAGCATTTTTAACAAGCTTCGAACTTGCATTCATTTCTGAGGATTTAAAAGTAATAAAGTCAGGACTGAGGGCCTTGTAAGAATATATGTCATCTTTAACATGTGTCATGTTTCTTGCATTCGAAACGTTGATCCAGTTGTTGACGTCACAAACAGGTGTGCTCATATATTGAAGATCATGGCTTACTTTTCGAGATTATTGCTTAAGCTTCGATGGATATTGAAGCTCAAGTTAGGAGACACAATTTGATTTTCTAGAGTTCTGATCAAACCTTCAGAGAGAAATGTTTTGGTGTGGTACGCAATTTTGTTTAGTAAGCTAAAGCAAGATGAGGATTCCATGTACATTGTTGTTGTGTACAGGTTAGGGGTAGATCAAGAGAATCGACGTGATGCCGACGTAGTGAAACCCGAACGGTCCATGACAATGGCATTCCTCGACTAATGTGACCATGTTAGAAAATAACAATGTCTTGTATGGAACTGTCTTTTTATTTCATAGAAATTACATGCGTGAAAGAGTGGATATGCGAACGAGATTGTGGTCAAAGGTGAAGGTGCTACGAGAAAGATCTCCGGGGCAGGCATTTCTATCCAGAATCTAGAAAAGCTAGCTGTCAATGCCACTAACACAATTGACGAATACCCACATTGGCTGGATATAATAAAAGCTTATCGTAATATGTTACTCTCTTATATACAACCTTTCCCGACAAGCCAGCAAAGCAGTGTCCCTCCTGATCAACTGCAAACCACTCGTGTATAAAATAAAACTCAAATTATGCAAATCAAATGATAGAGCTCAGGCTTTACGGCACAAAAGTATACCTGAAAAATCAGAATCAGGTCTGGAAGAAGACTAAAAGTGCAGCTCTTCAAACGAAGAACATTGCCTTCTGTTATAGCGAGTTCAGCAGTTATGATTCGAGATACGAAATGAAAACACAATCATCATATGACTTTAATGTTACTATTTCAAAAATACTTCTGATATTGTTCAGAAATTATTATTGACTTCCATACAAGTCACTCCAGTGCTGAAAAATACTGGCGATCTACTGGTTATTATTGATAGATTTGGTGTGTTCTGCTAATGTCTCATACCGTACAAGTTAAACAACGGGGTGGGAAGGTGGGGCAAGAAGTATGAAGGAAAAAAAGAAATTCCACATAGATAAACCAAAGCAAGGTAAAACCACAGTCGTATCTTCCACAGATACCCATTTAACAATTAAATTTGCATAATAATATGCATTTCTTCTGAAATGCAAAACATGATGACATAATGAATGCAATATGCGGGAAGAAGTTCTTTTCTCACATAAGCACGTATTAACTGGCCGCGCCATTTTACCTTCCTTTATTATTGCTTTTAATTGTACTAATCCAAAATTTGGTCATGTTAGTTTTGGGTCCCAAACATTCAGTGGCATTTGGGCTATTTATGGGCATAAGTTTATTAATTTCACATTGTTTCCTAGCTTCTAAACCATGTACAAATACACACTTGGATCCACGTTCTTTGGGGAACAAATGTTTAATCTGTATTCACATCAGCTTCTTATAAAGGATAATTGGGTGGTAAACAATATTGTTATGACATTAGTGTCATGCTTACAATATTTTTCATGTAGACTGAAAGAATGTTTGTACCAAATAAATAATATCTGCATGCAATAAAAATAATACATACAAGTCCATCACCTACCAAAGTTATTTAAGTGATGACACTATCTTTATCACTAACCAGTCCATTTCGTAATAATACAAGTAAACATTTTCGTTCACCAAACCAGTAATCCTACGTATAAGTATCAAGCTCTTCTTTATGGAATGCGGCATCAGGTACTTCGCAGAGCCTGGTTAAAATGTTTGATAAAGGACACGCATTTAAATATACGATATATCAAGGTCCTGATTTAAATTTAAAATTAATATATTTGGTTTCTAAAAATCGCATTAAGTGTAATTTTCTAAAGCAAAATCCGATATATCCCCCATCCTCCGTCTATTACTTACTATAAGCTGTCTGTTAACCCACAGTACAGGCGTTATTTAAAAAAAATGTGTTCATTACATGAGAGAGAGAGAGAGAGAGAGAGAGAGAGAGAGAGAGAGAGAGGGAGAGAGAGATGGAAAGGGAGCGAGAGAGAGACTGTGCACCATAACTTTAGATCTTCAATTTTTAATCCGTATACTGCCAAAAGTGTGAAATAAAATTGATTCCGCTCTTTATTCGAAAAATGTTAAAAGACAAATTGCTGTGCAGTAGTTCATGTTGTATTTGTCAAGAATGTATATAATAAATTCAATTAACCTGCTAGTAGTGTTTTTTCTTATTTTCGTATTATCTATTGTCGAATCTTGTCAAAATCAACATGTATGAACTTAATGTGTCAACAGATTAAGATACAGCCGAATGAGTGAGCATTACAGCAACGTCATTTACGACCACCTGAGTAACATGAGTAACATGAATTCAAAGGTTCTGTTCAGCTGTGAAGGCTGTAGGAACTGCTCGTCTGCAGTAAGGACTGTATAAACTGCTATTCAGCAGTGAGGGATATTTAAACGGCTGCTATTTAGCAGCGGGGATATTTAAACGGCTGTTATTTAGCAGCTTAATTAAATATTTAGATTTCGGAAGAGATTCTTCTTGCAATGACTTTTAAATTTAAATTTTATTTAATTTCAAAACAATTGTTTGATTTCGACTCGGTGAATATGCCTTTCATGATCTGCTATCCGGGAAAATCAGACTGCATAAAGGAATTTGGTCTAAATAATACTATTAACTATATGCTAAGGCTTTTTATTTTTGCTTCTATCTTTAGTTTTAGATCCTTTACTTAAATTTCTTACAGTATATGTTTCCTCCTATAGCAATCAATGATTAATTAGATTGCATTAAATTAAGATTCATGTTTTATTATTTTTTACCTTTGCACTTTTACTATGTAATTTTTACTCAGAGTCAACTAGCCAGAATTGTGATGGTGCCCTGTTAATACTACACACACCCATTTATATTTATTTCTAATGAAAAAGCTTATGTTTCTCAGACATTGTTTTAACCAATACATTGATAAGCGAATTAATTTATCCTGATAGTATTTGATAATATATAGGGTGCCGAGTTCGATTTTTTCTTCCGGTAACACACGGGAGAGACATGGAACTTTAAGACTTTGCCTCTAATAAAAATCTTCGTCATATACTACAATTCATATGTATCGCAACGTTCTCAAGGACTCCAGATGCCCAAAAATATTGTTTCACATTTAAATTGAATGAAGTACATATTGACTAATGAATAGTTCTAAGCTTTACAACGAATAATGTAAACAGTATGGGTTCCCTTCATTAAGTCATCCATGACCGTATCCATCCCACAATGTTGAGGATAAGACAGGCGCCTGTGTGATGAATCCCCAACGGGAACGTGAGATTGCTAACAATTAATCATCCAGACTATCATGAGTGTTTTCTTCTTGCATATTTATTTTACTATGTCCCTATTTATTCAGTAGAAGCGTGACTATTATAAAGACTATAAACAATGTGTATTCAATTTTACTACCTTTGGTGTCTTTCATTCCGAACGAGTCCCGGAGAGCTCGATTAATAATGCGTGCATTTAAATCAAACCGTAAACATTATGGAGTGCGGAGACAAAACGAATCCGTATCGTCTGGTGAGCCTTCTAGATGAATCTTACTTTCTGGTTTCTTGTATGATTTGTTCATGAAAGTACGCCAACAGTATATATATATATATATATATATATATATATATATATATATATATATATATATATATATATATATAGAGATAAAATATGAAAAACAAGAAAAACACATATTCGTGAATTTCAATACATGTTCAATATTCTTGCAAGATATGAATATCCCATGCAACACAGAAAAGTTTCCATTACAACTCTGAAAAACGAGACAGTGATATATATGACGTCACGGAATATTGTTGTTCACAGAGATTCCTCCCCTTCAGTTTGGAAAGCGCTCAGTTGGTAATGGTCAAATTTATTTTAGTCAGTGCATGTATCTGATGCTTTTCTTTCTTTCCAAGATAGTGCATATGTCATTGTACCAGAAGCAGTATGAACAAAAAACCAGTACCTACAGTCTCCGGCTTTATCGGAGTGTTTTCCAACTTCTATCCGACTATATTTGTGGTTGAGACGTATTATATAATGTGTTATACAGTTTGTCCATTTGGGAAGGCTATATGTAATAAGAATATCCCACATATATTCATTTATGGACACTCTAGATGACGTCATCGTAACCACACGTTCTTTCAAGCCTGCAAAACGTAAGTATTGAAACGACATATTCTTTCGGCCTACAAAGCATGAGTTTTATTTAAAGCAAACTTATGTTCTGTATATCAAACTTTGCTCTTCCTAAAAATTATTTTTAATTATTTAGGAGAATGATAATGATATTATCCAACGCAATTTTCTGTTAAGATGTGAGAGAAGAAATATGCTGAATATACGTTTGTCTGGGGTGGTACAAATACATTTCCCGAGAACCAGAAGTGGCGAGCTGGAACTTGGAAAAGCCTCATTCTTGCCCACAATTCAGGTCTTCCGGCGTGTATTATCATGTTCTACGCCAGGGCTTACGATGGTACCCATTAAAGGCAGAGTGCAGAGTGTCTGCAATTTTACGAATTTAAAAGATCATGAAACTAACGAAATGTATCAACTTATAAGCTGAAATAATTCACAAAACATACAGTTTGTGAAGATTCTATTAGAAAACTGATAAATAAGCGAGAGAAAAATCATTTTTGTGGGGTCCATTTTAATTGAAACTTGTAGGTCACGAACTGTCCGGAAACCTCAAGTAACCACAAAAACGGACACGTCATATTCGTCTAGTGAGCGGGTTAGGAGTCACGTGGTTATAATTTAAATATCTACTATACACAAAAATGGCAGACGCACGAGAGAGTCAAAAACGTAAAGGTCGCCCGCGCTTGTCGCTTTCCGAGAAGAAACGTCGAAAAGCTGTCAGAGACTCCGAACGAGACCTATCAAGGATTCGTCTTGGGGACCAGTTTTTTCGATGGAGAGCATTGATGGAGGAGATAGACACTGAAATGGCGAAGTTGTTGTTGGACACGTAGGCCATTGTCTACGTAGAAAGTTTTTTCCAATTGTCATCAATATCTTTTTCCTGTGTTTGAAAGCACCGTGTTTTACTATTACTATCTTTGCACAAGAATTTGATTTGCTTTGTAAGATTACCAAACTAGCTATGAACGGCTGATCAATATTGCACTCGGTGACTGCATTGTGTGTATTGTATGTTGGGTGGAATTTATTTTTTATTTTGTATAACAGCGTGCTCATAAAGGTCATTTTGTATACATGTCAATTACCTTCGTGAGACAGGTTCTTTAAATTCGGTTAGGGAAAATGGATACATATACAAGCGTTATCAGTATTTATATCCTCTCTCTCTCTCTCTCTCTCTCTCTCTCTCTCTCTCTCTCTCTCTCACACACACACACACACACACACACACACACACACACACACACACACCTTAGGTTAATGTGACAAGCACATTACTTGCGCAAAAGCTTAACAGTCTTTTCATATAAACATGCAGAACAAACAATACATGTTTAATGTTTAACTGTTCATAGGGTTTCTATATCTGAATGTATAACTGATCCTGTAAAATTTTGATCCCATGTTTATGATAGGCTGAATGCTAAGGTTTTATTGTACATCTTTCAACTACTAGTAGATTTATTATAAAGCATTATATTGACTACAATTACAAAAGGTTCTCTAGTCATGATAGGAAATGATGTTATAGTGCTACCAGAATATATGGCTGGCAGGTTGCTATGTTATCAGTTAAAGTTTTGAGCTGCAATCAAGTTAGTTTTATTTATGTGAAAATTTGTTAGATCTACTATGTATTCTTGCTAACATTAAGTATTTCAGTTCTAAGTGTTTAACACAAAGCACAAAGACACAGATTTAAAATATAAATTATAATACAAATGAATATTTATTACATATCTTTAGTTACGAAGTTACAAAGAATGTAACAAAAGATAAACCCGAGCATACAGAATCCATGGCCAGTACATCTTCATGCTTCACCTGGCCGAGTGCTTTTGCAACATACACAGAGAGAATGAAGACACCTTCAGTATCTGAAGTATCTGCTCTTGAGTCAGGAAGGTAAAAAGTACAAATTTCTTGCAGTTTTGTTGTTTTTTTTTTTTATCTTTTGTTGGGGGGGGGTTGCTACAGTTGTTATTCTACTGAAAACAATAATTTAACAAATGCAATGCTGATAAAGAATATGTCTAAACGGTGGCAGGAGGTTGAGTCCCCACTTCATACTTTTCGTAGTTTGAGTTAGAAGCATCAAAAATACCATGAATTTCACTTTCGCAGAAGCGGGATGGGGTACCTCAACTGTACTACCTGATGCATGGGAAAAGGCACAATTTTTAGTGCTAATTGTTTTGGTTAGGCACAAATTTCCAGTATACTGTGTTGGTTAATCCAGCTGTTTTCCCCCACCCTCCACTTCCCTCATTACTGGTAAATCAATACTTTGAGAACCAGTGATTGTGTAGTTTGAAATTGTGTTTACATACCCCATATGCTTTCTCTATGCAGTTTCCCATTTAAAGTTATGTGCTACATGCAATTCTTGCTAACACCCTCTTCCCATCTATCCACTTAGCTCATGATGAATGCACATACGACATATTTAATCTAAAAACAAAATATTAAGATCAATATAAGATGACATATCTCAATAACTGATTTTAATTGTATATATAGCAAGTAAATTTCCTCTATGTTCAAGTGAACCACATGTATCTGGTGTTGAAATGATGGGAACTGATAGCAGAAATTTCGAAGAAAATGGGTAAGTATAATATACATTTTTAATAGCTTCTTAAAATTCTGTAATCTATTGCAGTGAACATAATTAAATGAATGTCATTGTGAGTGTTATGTTTCATTGTCCTGAATGTTATATCCTTTTCCATATATGTTCCGTTCTCATAATGAATAGGTGTTCGTTATACCTGGAAATTATTGTATTCACTTTTATTACTTGGGATACAGTGTAAAGTTGTAACTGTTTTTGAAGATAATACCTAATTCCTTCAAAATGTTTCACAGACAGTAAATTTTATGCTGCAGGTTTAACACCATACCCCACCCCTGCTGAGACTGTGTCAGCTGCCCTTGGGAAGAGCACTTAACTTGGATTTCCTCAGAATGATAGAGCCAATAAAGAGTTGAAAGTGCTAAAAAAAATACCAAAAGAAAACAGTGGACAAGCAACTTAAAACAAAAAAAAAAAAAAAAAAAAAATATCTGGCCCTCAACAAACTTACTTGAAAGTGAGCAAGTCATCAGCTGAATATTCCTTAAGCCTGATGTCACAGACTATGCATTTTTATTTCAGTGGCCAATTATTTTTCCATCTATAATGTTGGAAGGAATTAGTCTTAATCACAGTCATATTAAATAATTTGGATGTTGATTTGTGTATGAGATATTAATATTTCACCAGTGAAATTTGACTTGGAATGTATTTTTTCCAAGTATGTCATGTCATCTATAGCAGTGGCTCCCAAAGTGGTCAGTACAGGGGAGTGGGGCTGGGATGCTGAATAATGCTTTGTACGGGTACGGGAGGGGGCGCTGAGGATAACCCAGGTGTTGGTAGCCCGAACAAAGTTTGGGAACCTGTGGTATCTAGTAACAAAATGTTTAGTATGACTTCAGCTAATTATTGGGACCCACATGTCAAAGTTACGTCACATACACTGCGCAACATGTTTCATGTGACTTAATATAATTATTGTGACCCTCATGCCTATGTACCAAACTAACTTAAAGTGGAATAAAATGTTGGGTACCTTATTGTGGCAAAAAAAAAATGTTTAGCCTCTACAAGTGGGAAAATCTAATCCTGTGATGTATTTGCTGCAGGAAATGCGAACTTACCCAGGGAAGAATTACCAGAACAGGCAGAATTGTAGAAAAGAAGCAACTATCTGACTCTCTTGTTGACCCCTTCAAGTAAGTCTGACACGTAGTACATTATTTCATAAATAGTCTTGTATGTTCTTATGCTGTCGGATGACATTCTCTGATGAAAATATGGAGAATAACCTAGGATGGCAAGTGTCTTGCACATGTTAATACCTTGTATAAAGGCAAATTATCCACTCAATGGATTTTACCAAGATAGTTTTAAGATTTTTACTAAGATAGTTTTAATAGAACATTTCC
>JAECUM010061321.1:0-22235 GCA_016617855.1 Megalonaias nervosa
TACTTTGTCCTCTGAAAATTTCATCATTAGGCGACGAGCTATTTTGTGGTACTCGATCGTGACACTTCTTCTGGCTTTCTCCAAGACTTTACCAACATGAAATTCAACCTGTCAGCAATGGCGTTCACCAAATGTTGACCACTAAAATAATAGCCCGCAGGAATTTTCAACAGATAAGTGGTAAGTTTAGTTTTGGGGTCTTGTGATTTCATAAAGTCGGCTACACTGGCGCGTTCATCCATGGCTTGTTGCACTTCTTCGTCATAAACTTCTACCGTAAAAGTGTTTTGATTTTCGACGATGTTTTTGATTTGTGTAGGGTGAATCATTTCGACCGAAGCCACTTCCCAATGGGCTTCGTGATCCAATTGGATGGCTTGAGGTAATCTGGCCGTGTAACAGCACAAAGTGTTATTGGGAAACACCTCCATGGAACTGTCACTAGGTAACGTTAAGTAAAATTTGGTTGTTCATAATTCCAGAGTTCTAGTGTCCGAGGAGTCACTGGAAGTCAGAGGAGTGTCTAAAAGAGGATGGTTAGGGTGACTGTTGGAAGGGGAACTAACGTTGGACACAAGACTCCCGTTGTTGTTTCCGTTAGAGGAATATTTCAGAGACGGATTGGGAAGAAGGTAACCAATCCAACTGCTAAGTAAAATGGTCCACAATTGTTTGTTTCCTTGTTGCAAACTCAAATTGGCAATGGCAGCACCGATGACACAATACACCACAAAGATTTGGCAGAAAAAGACGATTTGCATTTTAGGCACACGTTCTCCACACCACACCCACAAGGGTTGCTTTTGTAGATCTTGCAGAGAAGAACTGGGGGAAGGAGTGGTTACTGCGGTAGCTGAGGCTGTGTTGAAGGGCATGATGGTCACTTCTTTTTATAGTCGATGATTTGCGAAGCGTCGATCCAAGAGTCAAAACTGGGAGGATATCCTTTCCAACGTACTTTGACTTCTTTGACACGTCGTTTTCTCACTTTACGAGTTCTTCGATCGAGAATGCTTTCTATCTCGTACACGTCGTCTTCTTTTTTGGTCACACGTTGTAACTCGGGCAAGTAAAACGTTCCTTTTAACACTTCTCAGTTCATGTCTTCTAATTTATAGACGGGAGGATGACGGCCACGCACACGTTCGGTGACACGAAACAATTCGGTGGTCCAGTTGGGTAAGTAACCTTTGTCGAAAGTGCGTTTGGTTTTGCCAATGCGCACCCAATCTCCTTCTGCCAACACTCCACCTTTCTTGGGGACAGTCACTGTTGGGGATGTACCAAACAGGCGCTCGAAGACGGTCACTTTGTTGTCGGGAGTCACTTCTTGGAGGGCACGTCCGATGCTCCGATGGTAAGATTGGTTGTACGATTGGACGAGGTGTGGCAAGACATCGATGTACTTGAGAGTGTGTTGATGAGTAAAATATTTCCACATGCGTTCTTTCAAGGTGCGTTGAAAACGTTCCACGATGCTGGCTTTGGTTTCGGGATTCTCGGTGGTGAAAAAATGAATGTCACGTTTCTTCAATTCTTTTGGAAAGCTTGGTTTAGAAATTCGGTGCCTTTGTCAGTTTGCCATCGAAGAGGGTGACGACCACTTTGTTTCAGCACCAGTTTGAGGGCTCGCACTAACTCACTGCTCGATTTGGAAGTCAATGGTACGACCCAAGCAAATTTGAAAAAGACGTCGATGACACAAAACAAATATTTGTAGCCACGATTGTAGGTGGCTAAATGAGAGACATCGGCTAAATCGGCTTGCCATTGATGATCGATACCCTCCACTCGGGTGCGACTTCTGGAAAATTTTCGTCGAATGGGTTTGTGTAAGGTGTACGTGGCTTGTTCTTGTAACCAGCGTTGCACTTGAGGTAAACGAACACTTTTCAGTCGAGTTTTGGCAGCACGATACAATTTCTGAACTCTTCCGTAACCTGCAGGATGGGATGGATCGTAGTAAATGCTGGCTAACACCTTCTCCATTTTTTAATAAGTGATCCACTCTTCACTGATGCTCCTCTTTTCTTCGTGTGGTATTTTCTTGGATTGTAATGCTTTACGTTTCCGACGAGCGATAGGTGTCGAGGAAGAAGATGTCTGAACTGGGGTAATCAGTTCTTGTTTCACTTCTGGTTTCCCTTCTTTCTTTTTCTCTTCTGAGGAAGAAGGGGTAGCCATCATCTTTTTAATACAACCAATTCTGGATGTAGGTGGTGTTGTTAACTTGCGTACTTTTTCTGGTGGAGTTTGGAGCTTTTCTTCTTTTTCTGTCTTGATCACTGGGACTAGTGGTGGTGGACTTTCTGTCTTGATTACTGGGGCTAGTAGTGGTGGTGGTGGTGGTGATGGACCTTTTATCAAGGCCTTAAAATCTTTCAGAGTGGGTAGAGCTGTTTCGTCTAAAGCTTTCTGGTGAAAGAGTTGTAGTCGTTGCAACAATTGACCGTACCGTTGAGATTTTTTCCGTTTCTGACAAATCCCTACGATCCGTCAATGATTGCAATTCGTGTTGTAACTGGGACATCTCGGTCAAATGAGGATTGGGAGGTAAATGCGGGGTTCGTTGTTCTTGCCAACGATGGTATTCCATCCATCGTTTGTAAGGCACTAAAGCCAGTTTTCGTCCTTCCATCGGATTTCAAGGATCACGTCTGAGATCTTTTGACTCCAAAGGTCCCTTTTATCTTCTTGGTCCTTTTTATCTTCATCCTCCCAGGATGTTTCCCAATACTCCTTTCAGCAAGTGTCCTCCTATTGTTCCCAATACTCCTTTCAGCAACATAGGCAAAAAGGTTAAAATTCCTCCGCGTTGCACCATCATCTTTTTCTTTTGACCAATGGGTATTTTCTTTTGGACCATTTGGCGAAGAACGTGTCGATGTTTGGCTAAGCATTCTTTCTGGTGTTTAGACAAAGGTATTGTACCTTTCAAGACATTCAGAAAACATTCGCATACGGTATCGATGACATCTTTGGAAGCAGTTTGAATCATTTGTTTTCGCATGAGTGGAGGAGCTTTGGACAGGACAGACAACATGTCCCAATGTTTGACTAAACGAGGTGGCAGTCCTTTCCTTTTCTTTCCTTGTTTAGCTAGAGAGTGGTGTGCACTTCTTTTAGGGGTCATCTTTGTTTGTTGGTTCCCTGTCAGACACCAAAAAATACACTAACGTCGATGACTTGGGCACACGGCCTTTTATCCTTTTTTGGGGACTATCGCTTCGTCCTAAAGGTAACAATGTGTTTTCCAAAATCGCCAAAGAATCCTCCTCTTTGGTGGCTCCTCTTTTTCTTTGGACGAGTGTGTCTTTTCTGGGGGTGACGTCGATGTTTGGCTAAGCGTTTTTTCGCATGACGAGACTGTCTTTTTCTTTTTCCTTTCTGGACAGGAGAACGACGATGAGGTGACATCTTTTGGTGTACAACATACACTGACATCCATGGCTCGACATGCGTCTTTTATATTATTTTTATTGGAGCCTGTCCTTTACCCTTGTGACAAACTTATCGGCTATCTTATCGAATTCAAGGAAAGGGCCAAAGAAACCCCCCTTTTGGTGGCTTCTCCTTTTCTTTGGACGAGTGTGTCTTTTCAGGGACAGACGTCGATGTTTCACTAAGTGTTTTTTTGGATGACGCGACTGTCTTTTTCTTTTTCCTTTTCCTTTTTTGGATAGAAAAACGACGATGGTGACGGTGTGTACTTCTTGTAGGGGTCATCTTTGGGCGTTCAGGAGCACAACAACCTATCGTTTGCCTCGGGTCTTTTTATACTGGAATGCGTTGCCACTGATTGTCGGCTCGTCGCATCATTTTCATGGCAGGCATAACGCGTCGTGGAGGGGTATGCAACGGACTCAATCGGGACAGTTCTTGCTTGGACAAATGCAGTAAACTCTTTAACATACCTGATTTCTCTTGGACTTTGATCTTAGGGGCAGGTACTTTGTGAGCAGCGGCTAATGCCGCTAAAGAGGACGAGGATGTCACCGCTGGAGGAGACGTTTTTGGAGACACGGGTTTCCAATGTTTCATCAAATTAGGAAAGACGTGTGTCAAATCGGGTTTGGCAGGCATCACCAGCAACGGAGAAGTGGAAGATGTTGAGGTTACTGGTGACGCCGTCACCGTTGTTGTTGTGGTAGGTCGTGGTTGGGGAATGTAAGGTTGCGTCCTGGCGGCAGTACCTCTCTTGCGTGTAGAAGCTGTTTTCTGTGGGCTTTTCTTTTCTTTTCTTGTGGTTGTCACCTGGTCTTGACACCGTTACTCTTTTTCTTTTTCTTCTGGGTACGTTTGGGCGTGGCTTTTTTTTTGGGGGGGGGACGACATTGGGAGCATTAGGATCCCATTTTAAGAGGGAACGAATGATGATACCTCCTAGAGAACCGCTACCTCCAGGTTTCAAAATGATTTGCTTTTTGGTTTGAGTGTCGATGCGGGATCTGCCAGTTGCTTCAAGGCTACTTTGTTTCTCTCTCTCAAAAAAAACAACGTTTGGTTTGATGTGGAATCTGAATGATGCCTTGCTGTTATTGACGTGCTGTCACCGTAAACCATCGTAAGACTTCTTAAAGACTTGTTTCTAAGACACGAGCACGTAATTGTGGATTTTTTTCGCGACTGATACCGTACAAGGCACGAATAAATTTGACGGGAAGATGAGACTGAAGTGACGTCATGCTGACACTGTGTGAGAGAGGGCCAAAGTGACCGAGGTTTTTATAGATTTTTGTTTTTGGTGATTGTGGTTGTTGTTAAGTCGACGAAGGGGACGTGTACACGATTGGCCCTCCGTCTTGGCACCAGTGGTGAAACAGATGGGTACGAAATCGTAAATAATCGAGAGTGGTGGGTTTTAAATCCACGAGTAAATAAGCGTGTAGGGTGTGAGTGACATCGTCGTACGCATGAGTCATCCACGGCGTTCCTAACTCTTTGGCTAACACTTGCACTTGCGATTTATCTGTAGGGCTTTTAAACAACAACACGTAATGAGCATTGAGACTGATAGTGCGATGGGCTTTACTTTGTTGAAACAAATTTTGAGTGATGTAAATTACACTGGCATTACGCTGATGCCCTTTGCCCGTTAACCACACTTTAATTTCTTCTTCGTCTTCTCCTAACATGTCGTCAAAAATAACCAAATGAGTTTGACTAGAGTCAGACACGACCCCGTCGTCTTCGCCAGGAATGCCTTCCACAAAGACGATGGAATCGCCTTGACTTTCTCGCAGAAGGCTGTACGCCAATTGCCACTCTTTGTAACACCACACGATTCGTTGAGGTGGACGATCGATCAAATGATGTTTATGTTCGATCAAACGTTTGACAAATTCGGTTTTGCGTGAACCGCTAGGTCCAGCAATGAGCATGTTAAAGGGACGACGAAGATACAAGGTCTCCCAACTAGTCCGATCTACCTGTTCGTCGATGACTTTTGAAGTGGGCGAAGAGGGAGCAGAGACAGTAGAGGTAGCCATAGTAGTAGTAGTAGTGTAAGGAATGTCACTTTTTGACATGAAGACAGACAAGACAAGAGTTTTTATACTTTTTTTTTCAGGACACGTTCATTGTCATCTTTAATTGTGAACAACACGAAAGATAAAAATTCATAAAAGTCAAATGGCTAAGTACATGAATAAAAGACACATCAAAACGGTCATACTGGAATGTAAACAAGTCTCTGTACAACAGCATTTGTGGTGATCAAGAGGTGGAATTGTAGGAGCAGTGTGTAATGTTCTTAGAGTCTCTACACTCCTTGGCACAGTCACACAAGTGTCTTCCCGGAATGGTCTTTCGGGGAAGTCAATAACGGTCCTGTCCTGAAGAGAGTGGTTTTCCTCGGTCACGACTTCTTCTTCTTCTGGCACTGTCACTAACACTGGTTTAAAAGTTACTTTTTTCACTGTATGTTTTAATTGTTTAGGATGACAAATCTTTTGCATAGTGTGCCGCTTCTTTTGTCCAAGCCTCGAAACTCCAAATTTTCCAGTCACGTACATCTTTCCAGTGAGGGCATAAGTCACAAGCTACACACACACATCATCGTACACATCTTCAATACCTAAAAGTTGACGAATCTTTCTTTCCTGTAGAGGTTGTCGAGAAGTATCGAGATGAAAGCGCAAAGCTTTGAGCAGAATGAGTTTTTCGTGTACATTTAAAGGAACCACTTTCATACATTTTTTGGAGTGGTATGTACCGTTTGTAAAGAGTCCACAAAGAATCGGCTGGTAAACGAAATCCCAGAAAGCAAGTCACTAAGACACACACTATACGGCGACCCCAATTCAATGGACACAGTTCTCGTAATAGGTGTTGGTAATCCTTCATCGTTTGAATAGTGTCATTGATTTCCTCCCACGGAATCTGTTGTATCACGAATGGTAAAGGTCGTGGCATGGTAGTCCGTTTTTATACCATCTTAGGTGTAAGGTAATAAGAATCAGGATCACTGGGTCGTGGCCAATAGCCTCGTTTATATTTGTGACTGAAGTAGTGTCCTCCCATAATCAGTCTTCGCTTGCTTTGGAAAAGAGCATAGTTTAAAAATGGAGAAATGATTCTGAGTTTGCGATTCACTTGTATTTTGACCAACTCGCGGTAAATGCGTTCTCTCAACTCCACAGGCAAACCACGAATGTTCTCTTGTAAAGTATCTATGATTATGTCAGTCAAACACTTCTCCTAGAGCGAAAGTAACGAATGTAGTGAGTAATTTCTGGCCATTGCCATTCCAGGAAATGGTCAAGAATGTCATTAAAATCTTTTAATGTAAACGGTCTAAAGCGGAATATTAGGAAGAACGCACCCTTGATCCAGAGAAATATGACTTGTTTGTTGACTTTGTCAATTTCCTGTTGTGAAATTTCTCGACATAAAAGTTCTACAGTCACCCATTGAGATTTTGCTCTGGCAAGTCCCAGCCAAATGTCCTTGTAGATCTTCTCTTGCAATTCGTTTGGTAATGTTTGAAGATTATTTTTCCAATAGGGTTTAAATACTTGTTTAGGTGTTGTCCAACGTTTGACTCCTAGCCAAGCAGCTGGTTTCTTAAACGACATGATAGGCCACTTCAATGACGAAGTCCCACTAAATGTAGGTAGTGACAATCCGGAGACCATCGATCATGTTCCAGGTAAGCGGAATCTTTCTGTTCCCACTGGTGAAGTGACACATCGCAACTGAAGCACTTGACTTTATCCCCTTCCCCCAAGTAGATAAATCCTGCTCTGGCTAATTCTTCGGGGGTAGTTCCTCCCAGATATTTTGGCCATTTTTCTCGGAAGGTTTGGAATCGACTTTCAAAGTCACAGTATTCAGGCAAACGCACAGGGAACGAATATTCGTCTTTCTGAGGTTCATTTCGATGAAGATACGGTGAAATATGCAGGAGTTTGCTCAGTTTGGGATGACATCCGTAGGCTAGTAGCTGAATGGTTTCATAATGATGACATCCACCATCAAAACCAGTAAAGTGAAAAGGTGTACGATAACGAGTGGCATCGCTTTCGCATCCGTCAAGTTTGACACGCACAGCATCACTTTCCATGGTAGATACAGTCGTAGCAAAATTTCAATCATGTGGTATTGAATCGCTGAGGTCATAGCGTACGGCATCCCTGCCATCGCAAGGCACAGCATCGTACTCGAGTTTCTCGTTGGACTTGAGTCTTACGCTCGATACTTGCTGTGAGAAAGGATTCATCTTTCTCGCTTGGCATTGGTAGTGACAATAAACTATCGGTCTTGGACGTTGTCCCTTTTTATATGCTGACCAATATCGGTGTGACCGTACGGTAAAGTGAAGTGATTGGGAAGCCGTACTCGCTTCTGGTACACGATTTGATAGACTTTTTCCAAGGGCCGGCTGACGATTTGGTGTGTGGGTAAATGTACAATCTTGTGCGGTTCGTGGGTGGTCACTTTAAAATTTCCATCCTCTCCAGACTGCAAGGCTTCTTTCAAGACTCCAAAGTTCACCAGTCGACTGGTGCCATAATTGAGGATCAATCCTTTCACTTTACACTCCGTGTGCACTTCTCCTTTTGGGTCACGGTATTCGTAGCTGTAATTTTTGGGACCGCCACTTGCAAAACTTAGAATCTTGTCGTCGGGATGCTCTTCCGTCCAGGCTAATAAACGGTTTCCTTCGATGTTGGGATGTTGTTGACCCAGACGATCGATGTAGATGCAACTGTCAGTGTCAAAATACAGCACACGATCTCCTAACAGTTCTAAAGCTTCGTACAGTTCTAAGTGAGCATGGGCTGTCACGTAAGAAGCAATGATGACATTTCCGAATTTGTCGGCTTCTACAAAGTTCAATTCTTCTTCGTAACTGACTAAGATCAAGTCCTCACGAACGACGTCCACGTGTTTCATGTATTTGGTTTTGTCGTGAATCATCTGGAAGTAGCGGGAAGATTCTGTCAAATACTCCGTCTTGGGTAAACACGGTCGTTGTGCATTTTGCCCCACAAGAAATTCAACATCACTTTGGCAAACGATCGCCTCCCTTCGTTTTTCTCGATGTGGTCTAAAGTGATGCCTTCCTGCTCCTAGTATTTGTCTTTGAATTTCTTTTGGTCTTCGGGAGTCACGCACCAGGAAGGATAGCCACTGGCTTCTTGTTTCAGTTTCAAAAAGGCATTCACGTAGTCTGCGAAAATGCCTTTCTGAGTCTCGTTGCCCTTGTGGTACTGTTCTGTCTTGGGAAAGTGGTAAATTTCATACACTTCTAACAGTTGGTATCCCAAATCCAGAGCTTTGAACAATTCCACGCTGACCCACGTTCCCGTCAAGGCGCGTTCTTCCTGAGTGTACTGACAAGGTCGGTCTTGGTTGCACGTTTCGGCACAAGTACGGCACAAAGGAAACATCAGTTTTCCTTGGCAATGGTGAGGTAAAACATGATGGTACAAGTACGTGGGAGGCAAGACTTTGCACTTGATCAATCCTTCGTATTGGCCAATGTTTTCCGGGTCGATGTGTTCCGTCAGCAATTGCGGGTGCCTTGCGGAAAAGTGATAATATTTGCACACGTACGGATACAGCGAACACTCTTCCAGGTATTTGATTTCCTCTCCTTTCTCCTCGTCGGCTTGGTACAGCAAACAGGTGGCATTCATCCGTCCTCCTTACAAACTGTCCCGTGGGTGCAGAGGGTCCACCAGCTTGTAACATTCCACGATGCGCTTAAAATCAGGATCGGTTTTCAAACGGTAATCGTACTCGTGTTCCCACATTTCCACCACTTGGTATCCTTGCTCTTCTAACTTCAAGCACTGCTGACAATTGGCCTGGTACAAGTCTTCCATGGTCCGTTGTAAAAACTGATTTTTAGTGTCACGTTGAGGGTAACAGATGGGACATCCGTGAAATAAGCACCCGTTAAACTCGTACATGATCTTGGGGTTTTCTAAGTCTCAGCCATCCATCGCCTCCTCCTGTGCGAGCGTGTTGGATCCATTTGTCTTCCTTGTCGCACAAGCAATATAACCAGCGTAGGGCTTTGACCGAGTATTGACGTTTGACAAAGTTCGTCGGTTGAGGACGCATGACATCTAGGGTGTTTTCAGGCATGAATCGTTGGCGGTACACTAAGGAACACGCTTTGGCAATAGTGCAAGCTTCTTTCAAAGGATTGATCCCTCCGTGCTCCATGAAGAGTTCTCGAAATTTTCCACAGCAACGCCGTAAAATGTCCATGTCGGAACGACAATATTTTAACATTTCTTCCTGAAAGTCGAAGGGTTCCGAGGCGTGAGTCTGGTACCAAGCGTAGAAACCTTCTCGTTGCTCGGTGCGCATGTTGTCGGGGTCGTAGTAGTGAGTCTCAGGCAAATGGGGTAACAGAGCGTGTTGATTGGCTTCGGTATTGAAAATGTGCAGGAAATAGCCATTTCTGTCATTCCAACGTTTTAGGCATTCGGCTTAATGGCATGGTCAAGTAACTCATCGAATCGTTAAACTGCACTTGTCCCACTTGCATGGAAATGATTTTGGCTTCGTTCAAAATGACTTTAGGATGTTCGGTGCTTTGTTTCATATAGTATCTGAGAAGAAATTGCCCATCGTATCCCGAGAAATTGTGAGCCATCACCGTGGCATGGCGATAACAATCTCCGTAACGTCGATAGGGTTTAAGATCCATTGGGCAAAATCGACTAACTTGTTCGGTCCCCGAAATATTTTTTCACGTCCTCCAGGAATCTTGCTACCGTGAGGGCAATGAGAAAAGATAGGCTCTTGGATGAACTTCTCACACGCTCGGTGAGCCACGCAGAAATTAGGAATGTGAATGCCAGTCTCTTGCATGCATTCGAAATCGAAAAAGATGAAATTTCCTTTCTTCTGGTCATTATCTTCTTCTTCTTCATGTTTGGAATGGTATTTTTGAACGTAGCATTAGTGTTCCAAGTCCACGATTTGACGACAAATGTGACATTGTTTATTTCCTGAACAGACATGCGCCTTGGCACTGTTGGTACGTATGCCTTGTCCACAAGTTGGGCACAATCTCAGGAGTTGACAAGCATATTTCTGCTGTGAACCTTGCTTCTTTAAATGTTGTTGGTAATAAGTTGGACTGACAAGCGTGCGCTGACAAGCTGGGCAATGCACTCGTTCTTGTCCTTCGTCCAGACAGGGTTTAGAGGCCAAACATCCCTCACATTTCAATCCACAATGCTTGTGTTGCTATTGATTGTTATAGCCATAGTCACATTTCTCACAGTAATAACCGTATCCCAGGAATGAAGTGATACTGGTAATTGCATCGAAATGTTCATCGTGATGATAGACGTGAATGTATTTTCCGTCTTTGAAATTTTTGCCTCGAAACAACAGAGGTCCGCGCACTTCTTGAGGGTGTACTTTCAAGGTTTAGCGTGGAGCCAAGACGTCTTGCAACTTTTGCATTTCAGGAATGCCACAGGGTGTGTCTTTGGAAAGGCCAGCTTGCTGTAACAGGAGTTCTGCTTCTTTTCGTTGTTTGGCTCGGCTGGATTTTCGAATAGTTTGCCAGGCTCTTTTCCATTCTGTCGTGTCGTTCTTGTCGGCATACGTTCGCCCCACCACGATGGCTCGGGCTAAACACATCTTGTCTTGACGATTTGTTAGTTTGAACAATGCTACGCTTGACGCTACGAAGTTCGTTCACCAATAACACCTTTTTGCGTCCTGTCCCTTGGGGAAGAGAAACGTGGGTCATGAACAGTGTTGCTTTTCCATCGGTGATGTGAAACTTGTTGTTGGATTATTGCACGTGTTGAATCTTGTCCATGTCTTTGGGAGGTGTCAATTCTTGCGGGCTGCTAAACTCGATCCAAACGGTGGACTTCAAACTGTCGTGATGAATGGAAAGTCTCAAGGGATCGTCTTCTTTGGCTTCACATTGCTGTTTCAATATGGTTAGCAAAGAATCCCACACATCGAAGATGAACCCTTCTGCTTTCTCCAGTGGTACGTGGGACTTGAAATCTTAAAACTTGTACGTGTAGGCCGTGGTTCTAAATTTTCTAGAGGAGAGTTTGTCAGTCTCTCGAATGTGAAAGTACTTTTCAGGGTTTACTGTTGGTGATGGACTTTGACTGGGTGTAGACTCTCTGGGCCTAGATTCTGGCTCACTCATCTCATCTTCAAAATCGCTGGCATGAATTTGAGCCAGGACCTCAGCTACTGTGCGAGGCGATAAATCACGTTTCTGCCTCTTACTTTCTTCTCCTTTCTTTACGAAATGATGCGATCGTTTCGTCTTGACTGCAAAACGTCAAATGACTATATTTGAAACGCCATGGACCCCTAGATATCCATGTCAGACTCAGTGTATATATAAAGGGCTGGTGCCTTCCCTCTCAGTATTCATTTCGCTCTCAACCTGACCAGCACGATGGAAGAACCCACACAGATCGAACTTCTGATTAGAGCTTTGCGAGGTGTCATACGAAAGTTTTCTTCCGACAAGCCGACGGACTACTCCCCCTCCTTTCGAGATAAAATCAAGATACTTGCTATATCTGTCAGAAGAAAGGGCATTGGGCTACAGAATGTCCAGATCGTCAAAAAAGCAAGACCAGTGTCAAAAGAGACAAAAGTCAAGATACCCGTTATCTTTGTCAAGAGAAAGGAAATTGGTCTTTAGACTGCCCTAAGAAACAACAGGAGCAGGAGGAGAAGGAGGAAAAAAGAGGTACCCTCGGCAAAAGAAGAACCCCGACACGTTCAGAAAGAGAAGACAGAAAAGAAAAGAAGACGAGAAAAAAGTGAGGAAGAAGAGGAGGAAAAACCTGTGAAAGTGAAGAAATTCAAAAAACAGAGAGTGAAAGAAAAAAGACAGAGAAGAAGTCTATGAACTTTTTTTAAAAAGTGTTGTGTTGTGTTGTGAATTGAATTGTAAATATTTGTACCAGAATAGACCAGACTGAGAAAAAAACGTTTGTGTTTCCTAGTTTTGATTGTTTAGAATAAGGGTCTACACTCACGCACTCACAACACGTCTATTATGGGTAAAAAAAGGGATTTTGAGTTTTAATTGATTTTGGCAAAATCAATACTATCTCTTTTCGAAAGAAATGAGTGACATTAAAACGGACCGTTGGGTGTTTGTTTTTTCTTAGAACAAAAACAAACTCAGGAACGAGAAGCAATCAGGTTTAACTGCCATAAGCCTTTGCCACGGCCAAGGCCTACTTCTGGAC
Source organism: Megalonaias nervosa (assembly GCA_016617855.1). NCBI lineage: Eukaryota > Metazoa > Mollusca > Bivalvia > Unionida > Unionidae > Megalonaias > Megalonaias nervosa. The sequence goes on from JAECUM010061321.1 coordinate 12,714, forward strand.
TTGCTCCCGTCAATGATTTAGTAGAAATCGCTAGGGGTGGTATCTCCAGTGTAGTAACAGGGTTGGACTGTTTGGCTCAGGAAGGTCTTTTCCTCTTGGGTCGTAATAAAGAAGTCTGATATATTTGTTTCAGACTTCTTAACTCTGCCAAAATGTCCAAGAGTACCAATACCGTTTGACTTTCAATGTTCTCCTTCTCTCCTAGACTTTGTTTCTTCTCTGCTGCTTCTTCCTGTCGTTTCCTTCTTGCCTCTTCTTCTCGTTGTTGCTGTTCAAGGAAAAATGCTTGTTCTGCCTCTTTCTGTTGTTGTACAAATTTCTCCAATTCTTCTTTCTGTCTCTGTTTAAAATCATCGACCTGTGGTAAAGAAGGAGAAGGTGGCGAAGGTGCTGATACCGGAACAAATTCTTGCGAAGAAGAGAGAAAATCAGCTAAATCCCAATTGAAATCAACCTCTTCTGGTAGTAGTCCTGTGTTGACTTTGGTAGCCACTGCTACGCCATCGCTTCTCGTCTCCAAAGCCGGTGCACCCCAATTCATTGTCTTCTTAGTTTCAGTCACGTTTCACAAAACAATGTCGCATCGATTCACTGCGCACAGACGCTAGGGCACCTATAAATGGAATGTGACGTCACAGGTAGCTCTCTTCGGATTGGAAGACAGCCTCCGCGAAGTGACTGAATTTTGTAACGCGTGTTGGAATTGGTGAACAATCTCAGTCCGTTTCAATCCGCTCTTCCATTATAAATAAACGTGGTTCACTTCATTCCCTTCACTTGTTCTCGTCACAAAGATGTGGACGAACGTTGAATCCTCTACTTTCGTGTCGTCGTTGTTTTTCCGTAGATACTTACCCATGTATGTGAGATCATCATGGAGAATCGTTAGGATCACCGAGACAAGCGTTTGGAAAAGAAGGACCATGTGGAAAGACAAGGTTGTCTGAAGCGGACTCTCATCTACGGACCAGAGGTTAGACAAAGTTTGAGGAAGAGAAGAAGACCTACGCGATGCCCTCTATGTTATCGGAATGGTGTTAACATAACAAACAACGGCACTTTTCAGGGCCACTCCACTGCCTCGAAAAGATTTATTCTTTCTTGCCTAAATTTTGTTTTATTGCATTGTATAATTTATGTTTAACTCCCAACAACATTATTCTCTTAACCTAAAATTTTTTTAGTCGGTTGTATAATTTGGGTAGGATAGATTGATGTTCATCAATCTATGGAAACGAACGTAAAGGCATAAAACATACTATACTATCCACTGACACGAACGCGAATGCATACAACTTTGTATAGAAATGAAACAGGTGTCATGATGTCACGGTACTTGCTACATTGTTGCAAGTGTCCAGTACCGTGACTTCATGCCACCTGTTCAAATTCCCATTGTCCCTATAGTATCCCAGAATAATATTTTGTCCCTATAAATCTTGTCCCCACGGTACAAAATCAAAAATTTTGTCCCTATAAATCTTGTCTCCACGGTACAAAACAGGGTTCCGTAATGCTAATTCCCATTGTCCCTACGGTATCCCCATATACTACTTACGAGTCTGGTTTTAAAGATAAATTTACAGTATATATAAGGTCGTTTTCTTTACGATTTTTAAATCATCATGCAAAGTAGTTTCACGTTATGGACACTATTAAGGAGGAAATAACCGAAGAACATACAGCGTCTAGAGTAAGAGAGTTATTTCCCCTAGACTATACTATTAAAGGTGCAAGGGACCTGTACATATAAAATTGATGCCGCATCATCCCGTCTATCTTAAAAATTAATTTAAAAAATAGAGTTCACCAGTAAGATCAAAAAGGTCCATATTTTTGGATAGCAATAATAAATAAAAAAGATAATATCTTTTATTTGGCCTGACAAGTCAATGAAAACTCATAGGAAAAGAAGTTTATGAACCCGCCCCAATTTTCCTCATGTATTTTGGATGTCTGAAGCTCATTATTGACACAAAATGTTGCTCACATTGTACATGCAAGCACTTTCCCTATGTAATTATTTTGAGAACAACAACCAAAAAGCATTGTGTACTAAACAGCTTGATGCATTCAAAATAGTTCCCATCCAGGCCGTTTTTGGGATATTCTACTTTCCTTAAACCCAACGTATCTACTTCTATGAGTAACTAGCTCTGCTAGCCGACCATTGGTATTTCACTGTCTAGATCAGTCGTAGTCAAACTTTTTAAAAAAAATTTGCTGACTATGGTGGCAGATTTCTGCCAACCACTTGCCACTTATCCATTTAAATAAGACGAATTATTCATTTAAATATGTTGACATCATTATAAATAGACATCTTACGATAAGTAATAAGTCGACCTTTGTAAAATCTAAGTCGACATATCCATTTGTTTATGTCGAAATAATAAGAGGATAATTTGACCGATAGCCGTGTTAATGCCCACTTATGCCGTCAGTGGGTGCATAGTGCTGCCACTTATCCACGAAAATAAGCCCTCTTTATTATTCAGATTTGTCGATATAACGACCAATAAGGCGTCTTCATACGCGCATTAGCGAAATAAATCTACTAAAATAAATCTTAATAAAAAAGGCGATATAACGTCTTTTCGATGTCAACTTATTAACTGAATAAGTTGACCAATGTAGTGTTAATGCCAACATATGCCATCCGTTTTAACCACGTGCATTGCCTAAAAAAGTGGACATAACGTTGAAAATAAGGCGACATAATTAAAGTACTGACATTGCACTACAAAAGTTATTAATTTATTATGAATCAGGATGCATCAAACGGTCACGGCGTTTTCTTAATCTTTTATTTTGCGTCCATTAATTGTATTTGTCCAGTATTAGTTTCGTAATTCAAGGAACCGATTCAAAACCTTTCATTTTGTTACAAATGATTTATGACAATAACCTGTAAAAGGTGTCGTGCTGTCTTACATTTTACGTTTTGCAATATGGACATCACGAATTCGGTGGCGATTGCAACAGCACAATAAATGTTAACTTTGTGTGACACAAATTTGTGCTAAACTGCTTGCACGTTAGGTACAAGGATACAGCAATGTACGGAAGCTGACGAGACACCGGGTTCTGCCAAACACTTGCTAGAGATCAGACCGAAGTAACTTTTATTTCATTCGATAATATGATTTACACTATCAAAATGTTTATTGTAAGTTTGACAAAGTAAGCGCTAGCATCTTTCGCTGCTGTTGGTGGCAAAAGGCAGCGTAAACATTACTTGATCATCTCAGCAAGTTGGCATTGCCGTAGGCAAGATTGTGTCAACCGAAAACGCTGCTGTGAAAAGGTGGCCATCCAATTGGTCGCATTTTTGGTCCGATCAATTTCTGCAAGATTGACCACGGGTGCCGATGTCAAAACTATGCCGTCTTCAACGCATGATGCTTTCGCCGCCCAGGTTCAACCTGTCGATGCAACCTTGGCCATTAGTTTAGGCCCTCGCCACTCGCCATATTAGAAAATAGTGGTGACGTAACATATCTATATCTCTTGCAACGGTATTCTTTCAAGACAAACAAGATCCCGACATTTGATACGGAGCCCCTGTTCTCCATGACGGCAGCATACGAGACCTGGAGTACTACTCGTACTAAGCCCATGATCCCATTTAAAAGGGTCGTGTAGAGTTGCCGACGCAGGTCACAATGCGCTATTTCTTTCCGCCAAAGCCTAAATCGAGGTTGTCGGCAAACTCGCAAAGGCAGACAGGACAAATTACGCCGCAGTGGACAATGTGACATTAGTAATCAATGGTGTTATGGCGCTACTGGACAGTGACCGATATCTCATCAATAACAAATAAATTGAGTTCTGCCTGGATAGCGTCGATTAAGTCTGCACAGTATGAGGTTAACATTGCACGATTGTCAGTAAGAATAATTCTTTGTTGGCCTGAAGACATCAATAAAATTCCCTAGGACAATCGAATTCTACGTACAGGACCAGGACTGACTGACTCCTATACATTGTCGGTATTACCTCAACGATTCCAGTCAATTTAACATGTGGCAGTCACAAAAGCGGAGCTGTGGGAAGCATACCCTACAGGGTTACTGTATGAGTTTTCACCAACTGTAGAGTTTGTTATCAATTATTCGCGTTCCCATGGCACAACTTCCGGCTGGCACATATTCGTTTTACCTTTGTGGACCAGGACGGGTACGTGAGATGTCTCTGCGAAAATGTATTGACAATACCACAGTACATTAGAGACCCACATGATATTTAATACATTGACAATCGTACGTTGACGTGTGATATCAGTGCGTGTTATTGATGCTAGAAAACCTGTTTGCATGACATATTACGGAAGTGGCCTTGGTGAAGTTGTCTAGAATTACAGTAGCACAATCAATGCTTCCTTCCTTGCCTTCCGGTGCTGCACCCATTACCAATGAAGCTGTAATTCGAGTCGTTTATAGCATCAAAGATGTTACTGCTGATCGGATGAAAAATCTGGGATTTGAAACAGTTCGATCGATTTGTGATCGACTACGACAGTCAGTTACTCGAGCACCTTGGGTAGCACTGAGGGCGATTACACTTCCATCGAACGAAACAGTGCCCGAGCCAGTCAGTAAAGTCATTTATGAAGCTGTTCAGCGGCTAACCGATTCCATGATTGCCAATGATAAAACAGGAAGAGGAGTGCTTTTGTGGACTGTGCCATGGATGCAAGTGGCAAAACCGCCAAACATTAGACAAAACAAAATAATGTTTTACACCATGCCAAAAGTTGCAGTTGCATATTCTAATCCGTATGGGATTGGAAACGTCAGAAACTGGCACCAAGGAAAATTACAACCCGAGGACAACTTGACAAAAGCTGATTGTCGTTTTCTTGTGCGATTCCTCTCATTCACATATTCGGGTCTTGTAGAGATGTTCAGAAGGCTATTCTGGGGGCCAAACACAGTCATATTATACTGCAAGCCCACCGACAATATTACAATTTGGCGTCATGTAGGTTTTGATGGCAAAGCTGTGTTGACGAAATTAGCAATGTGGATGCATGTGATAATGCTTTGTTTGGCTGCAGAAACACGTTCCTTGTCGTTTATGAGTTCTGGAGACGCATCGCCGCTATCATTTCACACGCTTACCACAGACATTTATGAATGCAACATTAAGCGGTTTTCGATAGCTATCAAGAAGTTATCATCGCACCAAAACATGATGTTCATGGCGTTTTAAACCTCAGCAGTAGACAGACTGTTGATACATTGATATCCGACCTTCTATGAGTGTCTAAAGTTTCTTTGAAATTAAACGGTTATGAATACCCCCCCCCCCATGACATTTTACTGAACATTACAAACAATGATGTTAGACGTGTATATTACAAGCTGTTGTCATTCACAGACCGGGCTCAAAACGTTAACACAGATGTACATATTTCCTAGAAGTCGTTTTGTACGTTGTGCCAACTTTATTACTTTTCGTTGGAACACCTGGACATGGACAGACAGTCTGTGGTCTATGGTACAACTGCGCTTTCATGCACATGTATCTGAGGTCACTGCGCATAATCCTCTGATAAGATGCTGGTTTGGAGGGTGAGGGTTGTCGAATGAGGATCATTGACGCACCAGTTGAAAACCCGTAATTGTTGTAGTTGTTGTCATTGAATCGCATAACACAACATAATCTAATACCATGGGGTAAGGTTGGCCTTAGCCCAAATCGGCTTTATAAAGGAGAGCTATTGTGTTTGACCCAAACACAGCTTGATCAGCTTAATGGGGCCAAACAAAAGAACATATCCTTGACATAAAGTTATCTGAAGCAGAGGTGATGCAAATGTAAAAGACTATTGCCATTCATCGCGGCCATTTCAGCGCAGCTAGCGGCTGCGGCTAGCACGCTTTCAAAAGCGGCTGCGTTAGTGGCCATCGTAGCTGTATCCAGGATGGCTGCGAAACAGGTTGTGCGTAAACGAATAAAAATAGGAAAGGTCTTTCAATATTAGGGATAACATGCAGATTGCCATTAGGCAAAGGTCTTCGACTACCAGCCTCGCTATTAACTAATCGTATCTTACGAACGATAGTACAGTAAAGTCCGTCGAGCATTTCCGATATGTCCTTATATGTAATAATCCCAGGCACGCGAGAATCCGGCATTATCAACCTGGATTTGGCATAAGATATACATATCAACTCATCAACATCTATTATATTTTGACTTGCATGGGTTTCCACCTCACTTGAAGTTGTTCATTATTTAACCGGACCGGGGGGCGGGACAAAGTCGTCTGCCGCAGTTTTATTCAACTCTGCCTTTACATGATCGGCTAGACAGAACAGTATGTGCACGTCTTGTTGTTAAAACTTTTTTTTGAATGTACCCGCGAGAAGACAAGCTCGCAAACTCTTACTGATTATACCTTGTCACTTAGAAAGGAGGCTTGATAGTATGCAGAACACTGATGTCGACAAGGGCGAGCTTGTGATTTTCCAGGATCAAACTGGAAAACTGAAAATGTCTAACGTGGACATTCAAGATATTGTTTTGACGTTCGAGACGCTTTAGCTACAAACGTGGCCTACATCAATAAAATCTGGGTAATCAGAGATACTGGTGTGTGGGTATCCTATTTCAAAGACTATGTCGCCACAAATACGAAATTGAAAGTTAAAAAATCTGGTGATGAAATTAGTGGAGATAGTATCATGAATGTTGCATGTGAATTATGAATGTCAACTGTTGCAGACAATCGACGATGAAGATGCTGAAAAGAAACAACATGTGGATATAAAAACCAGAGATACCAGGGTCGTGGCTGGTAACACTAACTTGACAAAACATGTAACGGTGAGTGAGTTGCCAAGACTATCAGTTAATGTATTTAGTTGTTAGATGTAATGGGTTTTTTTCATAATGGTTTCTTTCGACTCACTACTAATAGATCCAGATATTTTTTCTTTATTGTGTACACGTAGACTATCGAATAAGGTTATATTAGTATTCGATTATTAGCATAAAGACAGCCACTAGAAGAAATTTAAGTTAGAATATTATAATCTAGGGATTATTTATTTAAGTCACATCCCAATGAGAAGTCACTTAAAACGTTTTTATTACAGGCTAGTTTAAAATCAATAAGGACGAAATAATATACATGCATGTTTAAATATTTTGGATGAGGTGGTATTAATCGTCTTTGGCGTTTGGTTTTAAGATTAGTGTTATGATTGCATAGAAGTGATGGATTCTGACAGCGGTGATACGTATGCGGAATTTACCGACGGGTTGGTGAATTTGATGACGATTGATGCTGAAATTGATAGCAATTTCGTTCTACTTGTTAACAAATATTTACTTCAAAATGTATGGCATTATGGCATTAAAAGACCCTCGTATACACTGAAATATAATTTTGTTAAGGGTCAAATAGAAATCAGCATTTGGGACCAACCAAATGTATCACTGCCAACTCAAAGCCGTCTTTGAATCATTCCATTAGCACTCAATCATTATCTCAACGGTCAGGAATAAAACACTCAGGGATTGTTTCTGCAACGATAATGTGGAGTTCACCGACAAATCCATTCTGGTTGCATACCCCGTTGATTATGTTAATTCAACATTGACTCAACAAAGAAAAGAGAGATTTCAGCTGCTTTTCAACAAGGGCGTACTTGTCTATACAGCAGTTTTTGTGCTAAGACGAGCAAGATCGTTTCAGACGCAAAACCCTGGGATGTAATCAGTATGATTCTAAATGAATGTTGTGTCCAAGAATGCAAAAATAACTGGAGACTTAAATATTCTCAAGGTACATATTTTCTATGACGGTAGGACAGTTGTACACGATGAAAGGGTAGTTGGTTTGATATGTGTGTGCGTGTTACACCTGATCAAAGCCAGCCTCTCAGGCAAATATACTTCGCGATAACATAATTAATAGAAGAATTATGATAGCTCCTCAGTGTTAGTGACCTGAGAAAATAGTCAAAGCAAAATATATATTGCAACACGACAACATGAAGTGAAAAGTTAAATACAAGTGTATGCATAACTTTGTAGATCCTATTTGTGGACTTGTTGTTGCAACCACTGTTGGCCTTGAAGTTGCTTGAATTGCAACTACAGCGACTTTCATAGGTATGTCAATCGGATTTTTAGTCGAAGGTGAATCAATAGTAGGCGGCAAGGCATACTGGCGGCGTTGATAAAATGATTTCGATACGATTACATTAACGAATGCATGTTTGTTCGGATTTTCTCGCGGCAGTAAAAAGTAGTTTCAGTATGATTAATAAAGTCTACTCGATGGCATTGAGGATAAAATGATTAGCATGGCGGAGTTCGTGACTTTGTCGGCGGAAATGGAAAACCAACTACTTTATCGCTCAAGGATATGAAATCGAGGTTTTGTGAGCCTCAGACAGGTAATTAACTTACAGACAGTTAAAATCGCGCCATTGTTCGTCAGTAGATTTTGCTTCGCAATATCGTTTGTATGACCAATGGGGAAATTAAACTGATATAAAATTGTTACTGGCGCAACAATCTTTCACACCAGCAAATGGTATCCAGTGTGTATGCGAAGAGTATTTGTTTAAAAATATAAACGGTAAAAACAATGACACCGTATATACAAAGATGGAATGTCTATCCCGCTAACAGCGGCGTTTTGACGGTATTGCTCTTTACGCGATGTTTAAGCGACCAAAGGGTGTAGTTTTTGCATTTCCAAAAACTAATTATTGTGTTTCTCCCAAAATTAATAACAGTTACATAGTTTACACAAGCTGATCTTTCACGCTAGCGGTAGAACTGTTTTGGTATTACCCCACAACGCATACATTCACATGTGACGATCGTAGTAAAAGTAGTAAACTCGTGGGTTAGTCAAGGTGTCGAGCTATCTCAGCGACCAGAATCGAAATTTGCTGTTATAATAGAGCTAGATCCCAGAAACTAATACTGCGGGCGGTGGTACTAAGCATGCTGATTGCACCGCATACACTGCCTATAGAGCGTGTTTGTGGCACGGCCGTTTGCCGAGAATAACCGGAAGGTAAACTGGATCAAAGTAAAAAATTCCATGTTTCTGTGTCGGAAATCTGGTCCACCTGCTGCGCTTACGCCACGACTTTGGCGGCGCGGAAAATAGCACTGAGCTGCAGCGCGTCAGGGGCATACCAGTCACTGATGATTCGTTGACGAAGTAAAGCACCACGACCACCGGCTTTTGATCAAAGGTGTAAAACTCTACGTTTCTTACAGCGTATGGACAAAAACAGCGAGGTCGACAACACGACGGACCCTCTGGACGCTGATAAAGGAACAGAAAGCAACGTTAGCGACTGCTAGCAATGCCCGTTTGCATGGTTTTAAAGACATCATTTTGTGCCAGTATTGAAGAAACTCCTGTCCCTCTTTTTATCCCTGAAGGTGTGGAGGAGGTCGCTGAGCCAAAGTCGAATGCCTGTTTTTGTAATATCATGAGAAATATGCGGAACGAGTCGCCGCTGGTTTCCGCTGACTCCCCTC
>JAECUM010061323.1:0-16147 GCA_016617855.1 Megalonaias nervosa
ACAGCAATGCTAGGTTAAATGTTATGTGATTTTGTACATTTTCTGGCGGATAACGTTCAACTATCGAAGACATTTTGATAAATATTGAACCAGTCATAATTAGACTATAGTCTCAAGTTCAAGGTCCCATCCATGGAAATCAGCAATCCCTGCACATGTATATTTGAAATAGTGAAGGTATTTTCATCCAAATTTGGCCTTCTGTATATCTGGACTTGGTAGTGTTTCCTGTATTCATAGTCATAGTCCTCTCTGCCCCAAGGTTATGGTAAACAAAAAACAAGGGACGTTAGTGACCTTATTCCCTATCTATGATGTTACATTTTTCACTCCGTCATATATTTTGATGCAATGTTATCCAGCTTCACAACTTTCATGAAGCAGGCAGGTTTGTAACACAGACATTGGTAGGGTAAAGGACACACGATGAGCGTATAGAGTGCTGTGTCGGACTTTTCTTACCTAGATGTGTAACATCTCATTGTTTTGCTACCATTTTCAAAATCAAAGTCGTAGACTTTGGAGGGTTTTTCGACTTATTTCTACCATCACCATATGTAACACTAATGTGAAATGGAGGGGGGGGGAATCTGCGTAAGTGCATCTTGGTTTTTGTAAATAAAACAATAGGAATGAAATTACCAAAATTAAGCAGGCTAAAGAAACGATAGACCACATAATGCAAACAATATATAACTAATCAAACATTAATTATTCTTAAAACGCAACCTACATACCTGTGCAAATTCTCAAAATAAGTGCAAAAGAGTAATAAATTCTGATATGCAAGTAACTATAATTATTTAAAAATTCTGATATAAAGTAACTGAAGTAAATCATACATAAAGAAAATGATAGCAATTCTAGTTCCAATCATCCACCCTCTCACCCCAGATAAGGTGCGTGGATAGATATAGGACAGATATAATTTTTGTTCTGAAACTACTCAAAGTCAAAATGAAACATATTGTTCGGAAGTACCTCAAATAGCATGAATTCTTGATCTCACGTTGAGTGCTAGTAGTAAGCTAGATGGAAGCTTTGCTTCATGTTTGATGAGTTACCTGTACTGAATTGTCCATTAGTAAGAAGCTATATTCGGTATCACTTGCATTTTCTAGATTAAAATTTACACTTTACCATGAGGTCATAAGTTTTATTTGGCTCCTTTCTAGGAAGAGGGTATTTGCTTAGACACTTGTCACACAAACCCATACGAAGATGATGGATTTCAATGGAATCTGTTTTTGTCATATTTAGATCACGGTTTGATTCAAGAGCTTTTTCCGTCATCCTATTTGTGGAGTTGTTCCGCTGGGTATTTGTACTCTCTGGTGAGTTGGTGACTGAGTCATTCGAAATGCTGCGAAGTGAATTCACAAACAAAAGAAAACGCTTTTGTTGGGTCATTTTTTTCTCTTTTGGATCAAAACGTGATTTCTCGACCTCTTCCATTTTTTTGCGAGCTTTAAGCATTACACACCTATCAGGTAAAATACTCTCGAAGAAGCGGATGATGGAATACTGGTGAAATCGTAGATGTGCAGTCCCATCATTGGAGTTGAAGAGCTCCGTGCACGTGTTGGACATTATTGCTATCAGAGCATTCAACATCAGAACCGTTGTCGTCACAATAAAACAAATGTACACTATATTAACAATCACGCGATTTCGAATTTTAATTAGTGGTAAATCTCCAATACCGAAAATCTGTTGGAATACAAGAAAAAGGGCTTTTATCCATGTTTCTTGAAATTCCCTTCCGTCTTCGTTTGCATCCAACTTTGATCCACGGATTAGCGCATACATCACCGTGGTGAAAGCGACAAGTTCAATAAAGATAATAACAGAAAACCTCATAATATCAAACATTGCCCTCTGCGCGAGGGATGTAAATTGACAGAATCGTCTCATGGCGCGGAGGAAGAACAGAAACAAGAACCAGCCTATGATAATAGCTAATAGAAGAGCGAAATCCTCATCGTAAACAGAAAACCAAGTAGCTATAAAATCTGCGACCACAGATAATCCAAAGATGAAAATCTGTAGTCGGAACATATTATTGGAAAAGGGATGGAAAAGGTGCTTTATTTGCAGCTGAAGTCTGCCCTTGTACAGCCGCCATATTTCCTGAGAGATATACAGAACAGCCACGGGGAGGCTAATAAACCCCGCTATAATCGCAAATCGATCGCTCACACCCTCGGCCGGGATGGAAAATACGTGAGTAGGCATAATATTTGTAGCATTGTTTACCTCATCAACATCCGTAATCACCCCACCGACAGGCTTTCTTTCTGCCCGAAGTACCGCAGCGACAGTCAACATAATCATAAGGACAGAGTGAATAAAGAAGGTTATCCAAAATAGTTTTCTATAACCAAACCACCTCTGCCGAATTAATCTTGAGATTGGACGATAGTTTAAGAATGCCATGGCCGTTTTAATGTTGAGTAAAATCAGATGATCTAGAGGACAGGGGTCCGTTTCTCCTTTCCGACGTTCATCGGGTTTTTCTGGGACAAGAGTCAGGCTCATGTCGACATCTGTTACGTCGTACTTCTCTACGCCGAACAATCCATTACCGTGATTAATCACATATGCCTGAAAATCAAAGAATCGGTCATTTAGGATCAAAGACTGTTACAACAATAGCGGCAACAAAACAACAAGAACTTGTACTATTGCTGCTACTACTAATAGTAATAATACTAACAGAAGCTATAAACAGCAATACTAGAAACAAGCGCTGTGAGTGACTGGTTCAATCAGATAAACACCGGGTTTGTGAGATCAAGACGCATCTGTGCTGGATGGGGATATAACCCTAAGGAATGTGTTTATTTACGACAATTGAAAAATGCTAGGAGTAATTTTTTTCTAACTTATATCAAATTAATAATACATCGTGGGAGAATTTCTTAATATATAATGACTCCTTATATATATATATATATATATATATATATATATATATATATATATATATATATATATATATATATATATATGTGTGTGTGTGTGTGTGTGTGTGTGTGTGTGTGTGTGTGAGTTATTCAAACTGTTTTATAATATATTACCGTCATTTGTATTAAATGGTTGAACTGGGCATTAACAGACTATCACAACTGAAGTCACAATTTTCTCACATGCTAAATGCATTCGCCACACTTTATATAAATATTCTTTCAAGGCCCCTATTCCACTCGTGTAATTTACCATTCGATTCACAAAACTGCTTAACAAAGACTAATATTCGTGTCTAATAGACCTCATTCTTTCGTAATGATTCGCATCCAATATTGAAAGCACGCGTTCACTCAGGGAATATTATATATATATATATATATATATATATATATATATATATATATATATATATATATATATATATATATATATTGTCTGCTGCGTGGATGTGAATAAGTTCTAATGTATAATTCTTTGTTGTTTACACATTGTCTCAAGATTTTAGTCCAAGGGGTATGTTAAGGTATGCTTTATTAGGACCCAGGGCAAAATGATATGTACAAATTATCATACCGTCTGCAGAATGTATTTAAAAATTTCTAACTGTCCCAGCTGCAGGGCAACTTGTAGCGGATTCTTTCCGCGATTGTTTTCTGTCAGGAACATACTCCATCGGATGTTCTCATCTGGATTCTTTTGACTGAGCTCTTTCATTACTGTAGACTCATCCATAAGGAATGTCATCATTTCTAACATTAGGTCAGCTTTCTCTGGATACATATAGGCGTAAGATATAATGGAGTGAAGGACGTTTTCCCCCTTGCTGTTCGTCTCTGAAGGCCTGGTACCACATCTAAGTAGGTGTTCAACCATATTTTTGTTTCCGGTAAGGGTAGCAACGGATAGTGGAAGCTCGGCACCCATAACATTCGAAGCAAACGCTTTGCCAGTTGCTTTCGAGTGAAGACATTCCATTTTTTTCTCGTCTGGCAGTGGTCGTAGCAAAATATCCACTAGTCGTGTATCTCCATGACATACTGCCATGTGCAAAGGCAGCTGTCCCTCAAATTCGCCAGTCCTAGGACAAGTTATTATCTCTGGATTCTTTATAATATTCTGGTTTAGGATATTCTTTATTTCGTCCGAGCCAGACGAAATGTTGTCAAGGGCATTATGCAGAATAGTTGTATTCCATTTGACGAGCTGTTGCAGGCTTTTCGGTTTCTGGTACAATGGGAGGGTGTCAGTTTCCGACGTAGCTTCATAGAAGTGGATTTGCTCCAAACTTTTATGCAGAATTGATAAGTTTCTGTTTTCTTCAGGATAAACAGATCCTCCTTTACGTGGCCGTGCTGCCTTGTCTGTGGGTCTGTTGGACGATCTTTGTTCCATGACGACTGATTCTTAATATGTTAATGGAACTTGTCTGCTGAAAAACAATTAAGACTTATTGGTTTACTTGTGTCAGATTTTACGTTTTAATTATTATTAATTATATATGTGCTTGCATTTATGTGTACTCTTATTAATTGCCATGTACTATATAGTTCATCCTTGATTGGGGAAGATACACGGTTCGTCAAATGTAGGGATTCGTAATAATACCACGCCATCTTTTATAGATCCTGGTTGCCTTTTCATGTGAAACTGACAGTATCAATGAAGTAACTGTTGGGATGTGGACAAGAGAGAGAGAGAGAGAGAGAGAGAGAGAGAGAGAGAGAGAGAGAGAGAGATGTCGATTGATAGCTCTGTATAATTATTTAGTTACGCATATATATGGTTCACCATGTTTAAATTATAGACGCAATTTTCGGATAATAAAATTTGTAATAATTTTGTTTCTGCACAATTGAAGAGATAAGCTAATATTAAAAATTACGAGCGTGGAGTCGCACAAAGGTCATCTTATTAATCCATGAGCAAAATAAAAACTATCAAAGACAGCAAGATATTTAACCCTAAACATCCAAGACAGAGCTCGGAATAAAAGTTAGAGAATAAACCCAACAAGGTATTTAAACAATTAGTTTTTCATATTAAGGTATATTGGATAATTTGATCACCAGAATATGAAAAAGTCATTTGATTTATAATTTAAACAGCTAATTACATTCACTTAAATATGGTTCTAAAAATTAAAATTCTTACGAAAAACTTCATTAAAATTACTAGGTTATATTGAATTCCCCCGCCTCACATAGGTCACCTATTTATTCAATGGTTCAAATAATGAACGTCACGTAAAATGCAAAACGTGCATAAATATGTATAAAAATATTAACTATTTTGACAGGTAATTCGCTTGATTGCACATATTTATGAGATCATAAATACTCTGGAAGCTTATGCATTAAGCCATTGCAGCACACGTGGTCAAATAGTTTTCAGATATCAGAGGGTCCATGCGCATATAATTATGTTTCAAAGGCCTGTTGTAGTTTGCTATATGTCAAGTAGTTAATACACTGTATAGTTTTGGCATAAAAACCTTTGAATGCGTTTATTGTCGTGAGCTGTTGTCACTTATTTTAATTAATTGCTATTCACCGTTGCTGTTTGTCCCGTAGCTGGAAATTTAATTTTCCTCAAGCATCTGTGAAAAATAAGCTCGAGTTGTTTGACAACGGTGACTGAAATATTACTCATGAACTGATGACCTTTGTGATGAAGATAAACTATCTTAAGAGAAAGCGATATTGTTACGTCATAGATCTCTACGTTTGAAATATTAATATAATAAAGTTTTGTTAGTTTAAAGTATTAATTCACGAAGGCTTATTTGAATATAATATGTCAGAAATGGACACTAAATAATTATTGTAACAATTTTCTGTTTTGTTCGGTGTATTTCAGATATTTTTACTCCTGTAATCGTCCTCATCTATTATTAAAAA
This sequence comes from Megalonaias nervosa, assembly GCA_016617855.1. Lineage (NCBI taxonomy): Eukaryota > Metazoa > Mollusca > Bivalvia > Unionida > Unionidae > Megalonaias > Megalonaias nervosa. The sequence goes on from JAECUM010061323.1 coordinate 5,868, forward strand.
GGCTGTATCTGGTTGATATTAATCCCTTTGACTAAGAAACGGATAATCATTAAAAGCTTTCAAGGATCTCTCATATGGAAATCCTACGTGTTTTTATTCTTAGAACATTTATGTTGTTTCATTTTCTGTTGAATATTAACTTTATCTAATGAAACTGAATGGTGTGTAATGTAAAAATATTCAAAGGTATAAGCACCACTCAGATGGATGTCGGAAATCAGAATGTCACAATCGGATACACCCTCCTCGATAACATTTAGTTTGAATTTCGGACATCAAAATTCCCAACTGTAAATGCAATGTCTTCATCAGATTGAGCGCGACGCTCAACGGATAAAAATGCTGAACCACGGTAAGGGTATTGTCATGATCAGAGAGACGCTCAACAGGCGATCTTGCTGTGAGATGAATCCAGGGTTTTGACTTGATGTCAGGGAACAAAGTTGTAAATTGTGTGCAATTAGTGACATATGAACACACATAAATAATATAAAAAATTTAATGCGACATAAATGTATATGAAGTACATGCCTCGATGGATAGTCCAGGGACTTTCGTATCAGTTTTGATCATATTTATAAAAAAGAATACGTCATACACGAAACTATTTGCCGCAGTAACATTGTGCATATAGACTAATATTTCAAGAAGATCAGGAAACAAGGAACATAAATTCGCATAGAAATATGCATTGATATTTGTTATACAAAGGTTAGTACAGAAAAAATATGTTCATAGGCAGCATGTCTATTCCAGCTATTTCCTTTTCTTTACATTGAAGAGTTCCTAGCGGCTAAGAGGTGCATTGTTTTGTGGAGACATGAAAGTCAGTAACTTGTAGCAACAACAGAGGGCAACATGTAGATACAAATTATTACCGTTTTACATTTATTTGAATCAAATTCCATTGGTCATTTGATGCTATTTGGTTGGTGAAAAATAATGAAGTTTTAGTTAAATCTAAACAAAAAGTGAGAAATGTTTGTTATATTATCACACAAATAGGTATAATTAGTCTTTGCTAAGAGATAGAATGCATGTTTTTATATCCAATGTCCTTGAAAAACTGATTCAGGTTTGTTGATGGTCATTGAATTGGGTTCATGTTTGTTCATGCTGACTGGGAGCATTGCTTCATAAAGAGAACACTCTACTGTATCCCATATGGATATTATCGTCTTAACCATCAAATGTATGTAGACAATGGACTTATGTATTTATTTTCTTAAGGTAGACTGAATAAATTAGTATTTGTGCAATGGTGGATTCCAATACTTCTTGACTTGGTCTTGTATAAAGCTTACATCCAGTTATTACCGATGTAATTCTTCCACAATACTGTCACAAAAACTTCACGTTTGAGTGATTAAATGTATTTAGGGCAAGAAACATAATATGTCGTAACTCGAATCCACTTCATACCTGCGAGTGCTGACTGGCTTATCGAGTGCATCGATTTCCATTGTGTGAGACAACCTATTCTTAAATATTTTATTTAAACTCGTGTAAGAAGCATCTGAATGATGTACCACGTGTGAAAACATTGGCCGTTGTGAAATAATGCGTTTGATTGAGTAATTCAGACTGAGTATTTTGTCCTGTAGTAACGTTGTTCTTCATATATTTTTTAAAATTTCGCAACAAGGTTACCTGTGATGACTAATTTCAAAATACATAATTACCTGTGGTTAAAAGGGTTTATCCACCTTAAGGTTTTTGTCGAATTATTTGCATTTACCAATTTCAATCGGCATTATCGAGCCTGGATTCTGCTGATATATACTTAAACCACATACATACATACATACATACATACATACATACATACATACTAAGGAGTATGTATAAAAAAGGTCTTCATCTATAACACTTAATATTCTTTGAATCTTACATTCTTCTAGAAAACCTGTTCAGTGCTAGTATGTATGTACACATTCTGATAGAGTTGTTCATTTGTCAGAGGTTGATAGCATAGACCTTCCGAAGCAAATTGAAACTGATATTTCAGGGTTTTCAGAAATAACCTCAGCGATTACATAAATCGTTGGTTATATTCATTATACATAATGGAGTTTTCCTAAACAAAAGATTTACAGAACGTATCCTCAAACTTAGGTTTTCAGAACTGTTTTTCAAAAGCAATCAATAAGGTCTATTAGTCTTTAGTATGCTTTTACAAAGGAACTCTTTGATGCTTGTTTATAGTGCCGTGGTGTGTAATTTTGTATATATTTACTCAGCCATTATGGAGTACATTAGGCTGAAAACTATGGTTTGCTATTATATATTATATTCAACGTCATATATGAAAAGAATGCTTAGACAGCAGTTTGTACAAGAACAAGAGGTCCAGTCGGATCTGGGATAGCTTAAGTGGTAGATTATTTCAATCTCCAGACGTTTTTCCTTCATATGTAGTTGAAAGTGACTCATCGGGCACTTTTAAGGAAATTGTTTCTTTGATAGTTACAATATGATGGTATTATAATAAAGACACGTTTCAAAGATGAAATAAAAAAAAACAGGTTTATCTTGTTGATGTGAGCACATTTGATCACGCACCTCCAAATCTTCGACTTTCTAAAAGAATGTAGCTATTTTACTGAATTTGAAAGAAACATTAAAGAGACCAAATCTCCTTTAACTCTATGCGCGTACGCTTTGTTATTGTTTGTCTTTTCTTTTCTTTTTTGCTAAAGATATCTTTGAAACTCTTTCAAGATCTTCACCTTTTATGTTTTATCTTGCAAGAGCACTTGTTTGTATTTATTGGGAAGAGCTGTTCTGCTTTAAACTTTTAGAACTCTGAGGCCATTGTATTCCACAATCATACTAGTTTTGATATAGCCGTGATTGCTCTGATGTAACTTTAGTTTCAATACACACATAAAGTTTTGGCTTTCTGCAGGCTTTCGAACTTTCCCTGTGCTTATAAGGCTGCATATTAAATTTCAATAAACTCTGTTTAGAAATGAAGATAACCTATCAATAGCCATATGGTTTTCAAAACAGTCTTCTCTGATCGTCACATTAATATTCAAGTTGAAATATGCAAGATTGAAGACATACATTTCCAGTTTATTCGTTGAAGGCTCTAGTGCATTTACAAAGTCAACCAGTTATCGCCTTGTTCTCACAATTAATTTGTTCGGATTTCTCAGGTTATTAATCCTCACAATGTATACCGTACACGATGTGTCCAAATATCAGGCACGCAATGTCCATATCACCTCAGTAATTTGCGTGAATTTCGGAATCTTCTTGAAATAAAATTACACTATTATCTTAATTATGCATGATCATTACAACTTACAGTCTTGAAGGCAAATTACACATAATAACCCTACAATCATGTACCAAGAGTTACAAATAATAGATATACATACCATTAATCGCTTTTTGATTTTGGATAATGCTTGCGCTGTCATAAAACAATGACTGACCCATACATGCTCGGTCGAATTGTCGGCAATCCTATTCAGCCTTCCTATCTTTATATGAGAATTTAATGCATAATAATAATACACATAAAACAAAGCACATGAGTATCTCTCCCGGAGTTTAATATTTGACAAAATCAAATAGTTTTAATATGTTGCTGAGTTATTAATTTTAATATAACGCGCCACAGAACAATCGTACTAAAACATCATTAAAGGCGCCACACATTTTTAATTTTTTCTTATAACTGCTTCATGTTGATTACATATATTGGTGAATGGTCCACATGGATTCTTAAGTTGAGAGACCCCTTTCAAGTAAAGTTATTTTAGTAAGAACGTTTCAAGTGTTTTCTTAGTGCGTCATGTTGGAGGTCTAAGCACAAGAGTTTAAAAATTTCAATGCAGTTTCGTTTATCATACATGATTATTGAAAGACATTTAAATATCATTGAAATTTTCAACTGACCTTTAAATTCACACATATAAAAAACAACATTGCTTTAACAGCAATATCTGCAGCAAATTTGCAGTGTTTATGATTCTTAAATTCTCTGCACATGGCGTAGAAAACGAAGCCATGCATGTTTGCAAAACTACACATGTGCCTATTAGGTGATATGTGCTTCTAGAATGACGGATAAAGATATTCACACACTGGTTGGGTATTGTGAAGATTTCACCTTGGCGACGAGTGATGCATGGAAATTTAAAAGCAATTCTTGCAAGAATCGTACTTTCACTTTGACACTTTTATACAGCGTATATATATACAACCTAATTCCGGTATGTTTAGCATTTTTCCCAAAGGTTATATGGTAGTTACGATATGATTCGAAGCTAAGAGTTCAAGTTTTCATTTATGTAACGAATTCAACGATCACATAATCATATGGAATATTCACCCTCAACATACATTTCATGGAAAGGTGTCTTTTTATGGAGTAGTAAAATATGGAATTTCAAAGACATCCATATTAATACACAATCTTATGAGTATGAATTGTAAGCTGTGAATCTTCAAGTTCTTGATATTTGTAATATTATATTTTAATAATGTGATATAAGGGTCTTGTGAAAATGGAGGAATATAACTTTATCGATAGGTCATTGTATTCTGTACTACAAGTTTGCAAACTAAGATTTCCTATTCGAAAATGTTGTTATGTAAGTTTCTATTTACGTGATCTAGTATACCTTTAAGTGCTTTTTTCGCTCACAAAGGACTGATATACGTTTTAAAGTAATATATCATAATAATATTTTTACTCCGAAGCTGATTCGAAAATTTACCCTGATTGATGTATTGTTTACGTGATAGTTAATTGGTAAATATTGTTGGATCCACATTAAACCTTTTAAACAGACAGGTATCAAGGATAATAATAATAATTTTTGTATTATATTTTGAAAGGACATTTAAATGATTGCCATGCAGATTACAACTGGTTTCAAGGGCAGATATTATGCATCAAATATTTTATTTAGAAATACTATGCTGCTTGGCAGGCTTAAATTGTGAAGAGTAACGTATCCTAGTTCAAATGATTCAAATTCGATAAAAATGAAAAGCGGAAATGGTCCTATCTTGTACAGATCTTCTAGTGCTCACATGCTTATTACATGTATCGACTTCTATTCTTTGTGACAACATGTTTTATTTTATTTTATTTGAACTCGATTAAGAAGCTTGTTGATTATATTCCATATGAGAAAATCTTTCACTTTAAGAAGATGTAGTTTACATAACTTTGTTCTAAAGAATTTACAAAGTCGTGACCTTTGATATTTTATATCACAGCACATAGTTACCTATTGTCGAAAGAGTTTATCTTCCATAAGAGTTTGGCAAGGTATTTACATTTGCTATTTTTACTACCTGTAACTCCAGAATGTCTAGCTTAGATTTTGCTGATGTACCGTCATATATACATACAAAGATACATACTACATACATACAATGAGACAAAATGAAGCATAGTACACATTTATTTATTTATTTATTTATTTATTTATTTGCCTCCAAGTTACTAACCTTAGAACATTTGATTTCTGTCTTACTATATACATCATATGCAGATTAACATCAAAATATTCAGGAGGAGCTTACGTTCTGATTGACTTTCACTAGCTGTCTCATGTGTTCCAGCTGTAGTTAAATCTAATCCCTGATATTTTATTTTTGTGTTTACACGTGTATTTCTCCATGATTTTACTTTTTGGCAAAATCAAATAGTTTTAATATATTGCCTAGTTATACGTTTTAACACAACGAGACACAAGTCACTCGTACTAAAATATCTTTAATAGTGCCATCCATTGTTAGGTTTTGCTTAAAACTCTTCATGTTGATTGCATATATTGGAGCAAGTCTCACTTGAATTCTTAAGTTATGACATCCTTTTTAAGTGATGTTAATTTAGTACTTATTTCCTTAATGCGTCAATTTGGAGGTCTAACACAATATTTAAAAAGTACAATGCAATTTCGATTTTCATAACTAATTGTGAAAATACATTTGAATATTATGCACATTTTCAACTGACCTTCAAATCGAAATTCGAACGTGTGAACAACGAACAAATTTGCTTGAACAGAAATATTTGTAGCGAGTACAACTGCATTGTTTATGAAAAATCAAAATCTAAAAATGAAAATGAATTCTTATATTTTCTGCACATGGAGTACTAAATGCATTTCTGTATTAATAAAGGTGTACTTACCAGAATGTGCTTCTAGAAGGAATGATATAATAAAGATACGCACACCCTGAACATTGTGGAGATTTCACCTTGGTGACGAGCGATACCAGGAAATTTAAACGCAGTTCTTCTAAGAATACTACTTCCACTTTGAACACTATTGTGCAGCTAATATACAAACCAATTCCGGTATGTTTTGCATTTTCCCCAAGGCTCGCATAACGTTACGATGTGAATGCAAGCTAAGGTTTCAAGCTTTCATTTTGTAACGAACTATACTATTAGATAAATCTTTTTAAATATTCATCTTTGACATAAAACTTTTCCGAAAGGTGTCTACTTCTAGAGCAGAAAAGTATGAAATTTCAATGACGTCCTTATTAAGCTAAGGAAGTACCAGACACTATTATGACTATAAATTGCAAATCCTTGAATTTTGTCAGGATCTTGGTCCTAGTAATATTGTGTTTTAATTATGCGATATGAGTGTCTTGAGCAAATGGAGAAATATAAGTTTATCAATAGCTCACTGTATCCTGTATTATAGTTTTGCAAATGAAACTTTTCTTTAAAAAGTTCTGTTAAATGTATCTTTTTACATTATCTACTATACCTTTTTAGTGCATTCTCCGCTCACAACGTGCTGGTATGCTTTGACATTTCTAAACGTAATATTTCACAATAATGATATTTACTTCCAAGCTGATCGGAAAATTTATTTGGTCAATGTTTTTAACATCCCAGCTGACTAGTTGGTGTCTTGAAGTCGACGTCCACCTTTCAAGAAAAGAAGTATCAAATGTGCGTGTGTGTGTGTGTGTGTGTGTGTGTGTGTGTGTGTGTGTGTGTGATTTGGATTTTTAACGTAGCTGTAACAATTTTGCAGTCATATCGCTACGATGTCTGCAGTGTGACAGTTTATAGTGATGTATAGCACTGTGGGTATCACGCTGCAGGCATGTAGCATTATGTCCCACCCATTCACATTATCTTGACACCAGGCCGACCAGCCCTAACACTAACCTTTTAATGCTGACCGCCAAGCAAGGCAGCTACCACTATTTCAATAAGCCTTTGATATGACTAGCCCGGATTTCGAGCTAAGTATCTAATGAAACATTATCAACGTTTTGTATTATATTTTGAAAGTAAATTTAAATTATAACCTTGCAGATTAAAACAAGTTATAAGGGCAGATATTATGCGTCAAATGTAGAAATATATACTGCTACTCAGGTTGAAAGTGTGACGCTTGAAATATTCGAGTTTAAATGATTTAAATGCGTTCAAAAGAAGAACCGGAAAAGGTCCTACCTGGTATAAACCTTTTCAGTGTTCACTAGTTTATCGAGTGTACCGACTTCCATTCTCTGAAATAACATTTTTATTATATTTTGTGTGTGTGTGTGTGTGTGTGTGTGTGTGTGTGTGTGTGTGATTTGGATTTTTAACGTAGCTGTAACAATTTTTCAGTCATATTGCTACGACGTCTGAAGTGTGTTTATAATGATGTCTAGCACTGGGGCATCATGCCGCACACATTTAGTATGATGTCCCACCCATTCACATTATCCTGACACCAGGCCGACCAGTCCTAACACTAACCTTTTAATGCTGAGCGCCTAGCGAGACAGCTGTTAGTACGATTTTTCTAAGTCTTTCTTTATGACTTGGCTGGGGTTCGAGCCCGTGACCTCCCGCATCCGAGGCGTATATTTTATGTGGACTCGATTAAGCAGAATGTGGTTTGAATGCCTTTTTATCTAAAGCATTTTGAAAAATTGTTAATTTTCATCTTTCAGCACATATATAATAAGCAATTGCAAACGAAAGGCTTTATCGTCCTGAAAGACGCAGCAAAGTATTTACATTTACGGGTTATACTACCTTTACTTGGCACTAGATGACCTGTAATGTGCTGATATACCATTAAACAAATAACATACACTCACGAAATGAAACAAAATTAAACATATTGCAAATTATTCGTTATTGTTATTACTTTATTTGCCAAACGAACCGAAATAGCATCCAAATAACATTTTTGTGTTCTGTTTTATTAGTGAACGGACGTCAACATAAAATGAACATAAAATATTCAGGTTGGGGTCATGTTGTCACTGACTTTTTCTAGCAGTCTCATGTGTTGGAGACTGTATTTCAACTTAATTCTCTCGAAGTTTATTTCTTGTGCTTACACATGAGATTTTATCCCTGAATTAAAGTTTTAAAAACTCATATTGTTATGTATTTTAACATAACGCAAAAAGAGCAGTAGTTCTGAAAAAATTCTTAAGGGTGCCATCCAATTTCCTTTTTTCTCTTGGATGCTAATAATGCCTGCATGATAATTGTATATTTTTGGTGTTCTTAAATTTGGGAGATCATTTTCTATTGAGGTTATTTTCGTAATGGGTTATTTTCATAGTAAGTCATGTTGGAGGTCTACACACGTGTTTGAAAATTTCAATGCAATTTCGAGTTTCATATCTAGTTGCTGAAAGACATTTAGATATCACAGACGTTTGTCATGACCTTCAAAACTGTTATATATACAAGACGATTAACAGTAAACAAATTTGCTTCAACAACAAAATATATTGTTTATTACAGAAAGAAAAGTGAAAAACATTCTTTGCTCATGGTAGGCAAAATGTTGAAATGTTGAAAGCTGTACTTAAAAGACTCTTATGTGCTTTAAAGGACGTGTATGATAACGATGTCTGCACTATGCACATGAGTGGAAATTTCTCCTTGGCGGCGAGGGCTTCCTGTACATTTCAGAGTAGCTTTCTCTTCGAAGCTTACTTGCGCCTTCAGCACAATGTTACCACCTACAGGCAGTCCACGTGTATAGTCTGCCAAAATTCACATTTATTTCCTGTGGCATACATAACAGTTACAATGTGAATCGAAGCGGTTCAATGCTTTCGTTTCCGAAGTAAGTTCAACGGTACATAGCACAGCACATGCAAACATACAATCGAGACTTTCAAGGACATCCGAATTAAGACAGGGAAGTAGCAATAACAAATAGGAAATGTTAACCTTGAATCGTTGTCGGGTTACTGATCTTTTTTTCAATGTTTAGTTTAAATAAATTGCTTTGATCACCTTGTGAAGCTTGGGAATAGAACCTTAATAGGTCTTTGTATTTTGTTAAGATGTTTTCATAAACGTCCAGCTATACAGGTTTCTATGTACCTAATCTACCATTGCGATTAGTGTGCATTATCAACTCACACTTTTCTGCTATTCTTTGATTTTTCTCAAGGAAATATATCACAGCAAGGGTTTGTACAATGCATTCAGAAAATGAACAATGATCTGACCTGGCAGACCGTTAAAAGTCCAATCCAATTATGCTTCACAGAGAAATTCGGTCAAACTTCATTGATAAAGCACTGTTTTGAAATTAGGAAGAAAACTATCATCCATATCGACCAAAAAAATGAAGTCACAATCAAGATTGTACAATTATAATTCGTAGAGTTTGCTTAGAAAGGGAACTTGTGCATGCTCACAATATAAAACTATCAATCAAGTTTAATCGGAGTCTAAAAAAGCCTGTAATACATCCAAAACGTCGGCAAGTTTGAGCCTGGATCACTTCATGGAAAGATTTGGTCAGTTATTGAACTTGTCCAAGATCTTGTCGATGTAAAGGTACATTGGAGTTTTCATGACAGTCTGTTTATGAATAAAGTCCCAGGTGTCTCCACAACCGCAGCCTCCTCGACCTAGATCATATTATATTCATACTCAATGTTTACTTGTTGTCAAACTCGTCTGTAATCGTATTGATATAGTCTACATAGCAAGCTTGATTCAAATATGTTTGCAGTTAAAATCTCTGGTAGATCCACAACGTCAGACAGAAGTCCAGATCATCTCAATAATATGCAAAGAGCACGGTTATTATCAAATGCGTCCGGTATCTGGTAGATATCTCGAAAACGTTTATCTGGTTGAAACTCGTAGCATCCTTGGTCCATTCTGTTAATCTTAAATTGACTTCGGATATCGCTCATATATGATTTATCAAATTAGTTTGCAATAAAAACATTAATAATAATAATAATAATAATAATAATAATAATAACAAAAATATGAAGTACTTGTTACATACGTCACAGTG
>JAECUM010061326.1:0-19567 GCA_016617855.1 Megalonaias nervosa
TATATATATATACACATATACATATGTGTGTGTGTGTGTGTGTGTAAAATTAGTTAATGTAACAGAAGATCAGAGTGAATATATATACAGTGTGACCCCACTATAACACAGTAGTTGGGAGCCATAGAACCCGACCGTATTATAGACCGAACCATGTTATAAGCAACCAGGTCAGTTAGCTGAAGAAAATGATGCATGTACCCGAAAGGGGGGGGGGGGCGGGGTATAGAAAATAAATGCGGGTGCAAAAATACGTGCTTCATTGGCACAGTTATCTTAAATCGATGCATATTAAATGAGAAATAGTGAAAACAGAGAAGGTATTTATAATATTTTACTTTATTCAGAGAACCAGGCATTGGTATGTGCATACTGTTTATATATACATGTCTAATGTACAGCAGTGAATAAAGTATCAACACCGTGTACTCACCTGCAAATCAGGTCACATACATTGAATCCACAATACAAGTAATTCCATCAAAACTATGCACACACACATTTAAAATATTTAATAATTTTGTCACAGTTTAGTGGAAAAAAATAGCACAATCACGAAACGAATGATGAAGCACATTTACTTTTCAGTACGTCCCAAGTCGGTAAAAGTTTGTGTTTTAAGCACCGTCGGTAGAATTTGTAAGCATGGACTTTTTTCCTGTAAAAAGGAAAACTTTCATGACACGGTAAAAGTGTTCCAGTCGTGTTGGAAAATGAAACAATCCATAAGATTCCATTGCTTTTATTTAATTCGGTTCTGACTTCCTTTGAAGAAAGGTTCTTTGTTTTTACTGAAGAATGTAGTCGGCTTTCTTTGATGAAGGGTGCATGCATTATTGAAGTCACCGCTAAAGGACAACTTTGGAGAACCAAACAAATGCCCGTTTCTTATTGTGGCGGCAACATCAAAAAATTGTATTGCATGATTGAGACTGATGTTTTTTCCCATTTGCTTAGTACGTTTTATAACAATCGGTGCTTCAAAGGTAATGTTTTCTTTGAAATTTCAGCTACTGTTTTATCTGGGTACATTTTTTTTTTTTTAAATGAATAGGCCGTTGTATGGTCAATTGTAGTTACAGTTCCTCCCTGCTTATTGAATAGATAAGTGAGAGCTTTTTTTTTTTTTTTTTAAATATATATTTGTGGTAGTCGAGTGATGCTCCCTTCCACGCATGCGTCACAAATTTAAAGAAAGAGCCAATCGACGATAGAGACAAATGTGTTCTGGTCTGATGACAGGGATTACTACAGAAAATGTGAATGTTCTGAAGGACTTAATTCTGAGTGAAAAGAAGAGGAATTTTACTTACCATCCACATACAAATGTCAGTCTATGTAAATATATTAATTACTAGCGAGCGGCTGAAAATCCGACGAAAGATATATTATGAGATAATGCCTTGTCCGGTTGATCTCCGCTACCCGAAATGTAAATTTGAAAAAAAAAAGCGGATATCTCAAAACATACAGTACCAGATGTCAACATACGAAGATTAAGATATAGCAATGCACTATTAAGATGGTTTGTCAATATGGACAAAGAATTCGCTTATGTAACAATAGATAAATTTCAGTGCATTTTATGTCAGCTTTGTGGCTTCCTTTCATGGGGCCTCTGAATTTCTCCACTCCAAACCAATGGTTGTATATACAAGTTTAAACAGCCAACAATGTCGCCAATAAAAAGAAATCGCCAGATGGTATATTTTGCCACCAATAAGGGAATAAAATCGCAATTTGCGACATTGGCAAAGCCCTGCACGATTCCTGAATAAACTTTTTGGATGTTATTTTTTGTACTTTTAGAAGAAAACACTATTTTTTCATGTATCAGAAAAATGCATATAAAATTTCAGGAGCCATGCCACGATCGTTTTGTATTATTCATACGCGATCTCTTCCCTAAAATGATAATAGACTTTTTGGGGGTTTTTTTCGTATTTTTAAGAAAGAAATTTTTTTTTCTCCATGTACAAGAAAAATACATGTATATGAAATTTCGGGAGCCACACCATGACCGTGTTATATATCCGAATTTGTGTTATAACGGAGCATGCTATAGCGGGGTCACACTGTGTGTGTGTGTGTATACATATATATATATATATATATATATATATATATATATATATATATATATATATATATATAAAAGGAAAGTGACAGTCTTAATGACCTAGATTATATACCCAACATCAATATCGGGTATACAATTAGCACTGCCTATTCAATGGCTTAAGCTGATATATAGATCATCTTCCCTTGCCGCCTTGGTGGTTCTACCAACCAGAGCTCTGCCAATGCTTAGTTATGACGTCATACAGGGAATCTCTGATGTTCCCTATATATACAGAAAAATATACAATTCATAGAAAGCAAAGCCTAGGTATTATGTTATTTAAGATTTAACTTTAAAATGTAATTATATAGGTCAGAAACATATGAGACAATGCTCTGTTGTGGAATTCGCCAGAAGCGTTGTAAGGTCAAAGTTGTTTTCTGATGTGACTCGTATTTGTGAAAATACGGAAAAAAGCTGCAAAGCAGATAATATTTAATCAATGCCTAAAATTAATACAAGTACGTAGACAAATAAATAAACCATACATTTGCAATCCTATCATGGACTGTTGTAATGAAGCTATATAAAGTGAGTGATTACATTACGAAAACCCCTCCTTCTAAAAATAGATGCACTCACATCTATGTTGATTCAGTTGGAAAGAGGGTTTAATTCGTATACCGACTATAAATGAGCAATGTCTGTAATTTTATGCATTTTAGTGTGTTGTGTATGAATAGTTATGGTAATGTTTTATCCGCAACAAAGAAATGAGAACACTTATGCATTTGCCCTCATGTACATGGTACAGGGGTTGTGTCAAATGCATTTAGAAATATTTGAAAGTGCCATTATTGTGAACTTTTAAAAAGTATTTTAAAAAAAATAAATACAAAAATATAAAAAAAATTGATTAACCCATTTTATCCTGAACACGACTACGGGTGTAATACCTCATTCTAACCTGAATATGCCTGTGGTTGTAGTATCCCATTTTATCCTGAATACGACTACGGTCGTACTCTACTACGTATGTGTATAGCGTCTCTAGAAACACGTGTTATACATCACACGTATATGTGTACTTCTTCACCAACACAGGAAATGGTTAAAGCACGCATGCGCATTGAAATTTAAAAAAAAAAAGTGGTTGGAAACAAAATTGTTGGCTTGAAAATCAATCGATAAAATGATGGACGACAACTCAGATGTAAACATGGATGTTGATAGCAAGGGTAGCAACATTGAAGTTGACGATTTGTATGATTCTGATGATAATATTGACTTAAATGATTGGTTAGAATTGAATCAAGTTGATGAAAGAGATTATGCATGGCTTCATGCACTTTTCGACAGTGATTCGGAGAATGAAGCTGACTTTGAAGGCTTTCAAGAGGAATGGGTCCGGGATGAATTTTCACCTCGGTTGCAGCCATGATTTATTATATTGTTATTACTGACATAGTGATGATGTGGACTTCAAAATTTGAACAAAAATTGTACTGATTAATTACCTTGATCTTACTGAAAGATTTCTAGGATTAATTTGTGACAAGTTTTCATGAGAAACTGCACGCTGAAGTACATGTTCTAGAATGTGAAGTAAACAAATTGTTCCAGGTGTTTTGTTGTCCAATTTTAGTAAAATTATTATAACTTTTGAACTAACAATGCTAGAAACTTCAAATTTGGACCAAAATACTAGAAATAGAATTATTTTTACTTTATTTACATACTGTTTGGAGCATTTAATTCATCTTCATGAACGAAAGATTCACTGAACATCATGGTAAGTTTTTAATTTGTTTTTTTTTTTCTTTCAAGTCATTTTTCAAAATACAGTTGTGAGCATGTACATTGGTAAATGATAACAAAACATATATTACTGTGTTGCAAATTTTATTACCTTTTAAGAGATACATAGTTTTATATACTTTAAAACAGAAATAACAGTGTTACAACATTTTTAGTAAACATGGTGAAGGTCATCCCAATTTCTGCTGCTGCTGCTGTATGATGCTCCGTTTTACCACAATGTATTTAGAATTGCTTCTCAGGAATCAGGCACTGCAGTTGAAATTGGTAAACAGGATAAAATGGGTTAAGGGTAGTTGATTAAGCATTTTTACCAACTTTCAATTACAATAACATAATCTAGTTACTCAGTTACATTTTGTTACAATGCAGTTTCTGTTATTCTCTTTTTAGATTCATATGGCCAAAATAAGTAAGAAAATTTTCTACAAGAAAATAAAGTATTGCTTAAATCCAGTGTTAAATGCAAATATGAATTCAAATAGGAGAACACACATTATATATATATATATATATATATATATATATATATATATATATATATATATATATATATATATATTGCGTTTCTTGCTTCGTGTCCACTTCTCCCTGTTGAGTTCTCACTTCTCCCTGTTCTGCCCAAAAGGAAAAGTCACTTCTCCCTAAAATTCAAGTCTAGCTTGACCCCTGCTCTACAGTCCCTTTTTCTTTCTCTGTCCTCTTTCTGCTTTTCTTTCTACTTTCTGCCCTTCTGCTTTCTAATTTCTACTCTGCACACTATATCTTGTATCTATCTATATACACATATCGTAATCTGACACCCTTTCCCCACATACAGAATATGATTGGCTAACCATTACTAGAAGAATGACAGCTCCCTTCCCCCAGATCATACCATAACTAAATGGTGCTGAAACAGCAGGAATATAACCCAGTTATCCAGCTATGTCATGGTGCTGACCTGTTTACCCAGATTTGTCAAAGCCTTCCTGAAACCCAAAAGCTTCTCATACCCAACTTACATTAGTTTCTATGATGCTGACCTAGTTACCCAGATTTATCATTGCTTCCATCACATCTATTTCTGAAATTTCCATATTCACACACCCAACTTATTACTAGTTAGAATCCTGATATTTGTGCTGCTGTATATTTTACTTTACCCCACACCAAAATCCCCTTTGTCATGTACTAAGAATCCCTTTGGTCTTATGTGCCCCGCTTCCATTTTGATTTTGCTCTGCAAAAGTTTTATTAATGAAGCTACAGTACAGACATATATCCTGTAGTATTATTAATTCTTAAATGTAAGATCAATTTTTTTCTAACCAAAATATAAGCCTTCTTTGGAAGTACTATATACATGTATCCTAGAGGAACTAGTCAACACTACAGCATTTTGCTAATCCCTTATACAACTTCCACTTGTACAGCATATGATCTCATTTCCGAACAACATGAAAATAATGACAAGATAGAGGTGGACAGGACAAATAAATTTACAGTGGTCCCCCTCATATATGGCCACCCCTTCTGCAGTGGGAAAGTGGCCTTATAAGATGGGTGACCTTTCCAGAGGGGGACTATATTTGTGAGATGTGTATGTATATGTGTATATAGTAGAAAAGCTACATATAACTTAAAGCAGTTAATATCTTCATTTAAAAGTAGCATTAATTATTAAAATGTTCTTAAAAACAGATTTATTTCAGGGTAACATAAATTAATAGTTCGTATTCTTAGGCATGAAATGTGAGTGGGGTATTGTTGGCATGCGCATTACAAAACCATTCAAAAATGTTATTTGAGTCTTGGTACATATACTGTTTCATATTTAAATAATTCTCTTTCAGTTTACTCCATTTTCCCACTGTTACAGATTGTTCTCCTTATTTTATGCTCTTTTTTATTTGAGTCTTCCCAACATAAATTTTTCAGTATGTGAACTCTCCCCATTGTCATCAGCTTTTATTTTTCTCCTAAAGTACTATTTCTTCATTTACGTGATGACATGTTAAAGTTTTGTAATGATTTATTCCTATGTGGCTAATCGCACAATACTGCAATTTAATTTTGCAGACGAAATGTTTGTAAACGAAATGCCTTATTATACAGGAAGTGATATATGAACTGTCATGTGATTTTTTGGCCTTTGTCTGGTACCCTGTTTTGTTTAATGTTAATTGTTTCTCACTCTGTGTGTGTGTGTTAATGTACAAAATCTATTTTTAGCCTATCTGACCATGTTATGATCTTGACAATTACATTGGTTGTAATCGTCAATTTTTATATTAAAAAAAATCCGCTACGTGAAGCCCAAAGCTCTATCAAAACACTGCTGACCCCATTTCTATCTGACCATGTTATGATCTTGACAATTAAAAATGCCTGGTCGTAATTGTCAATTAAAAAACACAACATCCGCTGTGTGAAGCCCACAGCTCCATCACAACACTGCTGACCCCATTTCCTGCAAACCTTGGCGTTCATGATATAATAATAACCTTAGTGGTACATGTACTTTAGCCAACACTTCTTTCAGTAACGAAAACCTGACATCCAGAAACAGACATCGGGAAAAATAAGCAGATTACTTACCTCACTGTAATTAAATATTAGTTATGGACCAATTAATAATAAAATGTGGTCGCATGTGAGGGGTAAATTTTACATTTGTGCACTAATATGGTGGCTACTGGTCGCGTTAGCGGGGTGGCCTTTTTTGAGGGGTACTTTTGAACACAAACTCGTCGATGCCAAGGGATTCTGGCTGTAAAAGAGTGGATGGCTGAAGGTCAGGGGTGCCGTTCATGAGGGGGACCACTGTACATCAATACTGCAAAAACATCATGTTAATTGTGTTTAAAAAGTGTCCATTTTTTCTTTCTTCACTGTTTAGTCGAGTACCACCATTTCCTCCATTTTATTTTCAGCTCAATAAAATAGTTATAAATTAATGCAATGCTCGCGTTGACATTCATGTATTTGCATGTTACCTCAATAAACAAATCAGAACTGGAATATCTTGTTTCTTTCAATAATAAGGAAATTCTTCAACAATAATTTCCGTCCTTTGTTTATTTGTGTGTAAATCTAGTTTCGCGACTACAAGGGACCACACCACTAAAAAAAAAAAAAAATGCAAAGACAAAACAGTCTGTGGGACAGTGTGGCTACAGAAAGGCCTCGTGAGATACACACAGAGACTACATCTTGTGCTCCAGGTGCACTTGGAAAAAACCGTTGCACTATTTGTGATTTGTGGTTTTCCAGCACCTGGAATCTAGTAGATTCCATGCATACCTATCAAAGAAAAAATGGAAGAACATTCCCTCTTCTTCTTCCGATTTTTCTGGCTTTTCTTCCAGATCTCACATGTTAGGGCAAACATCTTCACTGGCTGTTGAAACCCCTGCAGAAGGAGGGTCTTGACATTTGAGAAGCTGTTCAACTTCCCCCTGTAGGGAGAGAATGAAAAGTTCTCTCATCCCTAACAGCATTCATGCTTCAGATAGCAGGTTGCTCCTTCCTGTTGGGGAGGTAGAGCACTGCAGTAGCAGGTTGTGTCCTCCCTCTGAGAAGATTGAGCACCGTAACTGTTGGTTGCACCCTCCCTTTCAGGAGGTTAAGCACTACGATAGCGGGTTGCTCCCTTCCATCACGGAGTTTGAGTACTGCAATGCATCTTGTGCCTCTAGAAACATGTTGGCCCCTTTCGTTAGGGAGACAACACATTGCACCCATTATGCACAGAGTGAAGATGAGGTCTTCTCCATCTATCTCTCATCGACCTCATGGTATGAAGACAGGGCCAAGACCGAGCTTCCCCCTCTTCCCCCTCCACCATCCCACCCTGTGCAGGATTTACAATCCATACAGAGGATTGAGGCAAGGGATGGGGACTGTTTTTGTGTCCCCCCAATTATACCTGTGAACCCTTATGGGATGTTGGGCCTTCCACCTCAGGTACCTTGGTCCATTATGCCCCCATGGACTACTGGCCTTTGCCATACGAATCAAAGTGATGCTGCGGCTCATGTCCCACCATCACCTCACCAAGTGGTTTCCATTCAGAAGGCTACAAGTGTTACATCATCAAGGGTTAATAGACATTCTCGTCTCCCCTCCATGCCTTCTGATCAGCAAGGGGCTGCAACACATGGTACTCCTATGCCCCCTCCATCAAGAGACATAGTGATGCCTAGCCACTCTCCAACTCATAGTATCCTTGACTGCGAGGATGACAGTGCTCTCTCTGTCCTCATTGACTTCAAAGAGTTTGAGACAGAAGCTGTGGCATTGACACCTCTCAGGCCTGCTCCCTCATCTCAGGTGGATGAGGATGAAGAGGAAGTCTGGTCCTTTGATAAGGTGGTAAACGAGGTTTACTATTTGTTATCTGCACCCCACCCCCACCCCCCACCGACTTGTGCCCCACAGTCCAAAAAGATCCTTTTCAGTTTGGAAAAGATCTCCGGGGTACCACCTCAACAGACCTCTTACTTCTCCTACATTCATCTGCAATTGAGGAAATGTCTAGGAAGTTTTCACAAGGCCAAAATATTGCTTGACAAACATAGAATGTTGTCAGTTCCTCCCTCTTTGTTGAGACCCCTTACCTCCTCTTCATCTGCTGGGTACATTATCTGAAGTGACCTATTAAACCCCCTCCTTTGGACGCTGTGGGTATTTCTTCGGGATCCCATCAAAACAATTGATGCCATGGAACAGAAAAACCAGTTACTTGTAACTATAGCCTCGCATGCCAACCTTTTCCCAGCTACTTCCTTTAGTGTGCTGAGGGAGGCCTCCCTGAATCCAGCTGCATTACGTGTGCTAGAGGCTGT
Source organism: Megalonaias nervosa (assembly GCA_016617855.1). Classification (NCBI taxonomy): domain Eukaryota; kingdom Metazoa; phylum Mollusca; class Bivalvia; order Unionida; family Unionidae; genus Megalonaias; species Megalonaias nervosa. Next base: position 8,710 of record JAECUM010061326.1, read on the forward strand.
TGCCAAAACATCCTGACATGCATTATCTGTTGCCATGGCATTATCTTGCTTAACCACAGTAAAGACCTTCTAAGGGCTGCTCCTCTAGAAGCCAAGACTCTCTTTTGGGCCTCATTCCTAATGTGGCTTCTCAAGACTTAATTATCACCAACATTGATCTTTTACCTCCACTCCTGGTCCATCGCAATTGATCAGGAAATGAGGTCTGGCACATCGTCCTCAGCAACCATCTGCCAAATTTTTCAAGCAGGCAGAACCCCAGTCCAATCCACAAATTCTTCCTAGACCACCTCCTCCCTCATCAGGTCCATGGTGCCCAGGTCACCACAGATCCAAGAGGAAGTTTCTAACCCACCTTCCTTTCCTACCAGGGCAGGAAGGGGGTGTGATTAGCCCTAGCAAATTACCCCAACTCCTGCTGTGCATCCCCTTTCCAAACGTTCCAGTAGGTGTTTGCCTAGGCCTTGTCTCAGAGGTTTGGTCAAGCATCACGAACGATGGTTGGGTCCTCTCCATTGTAAACGAGGGTTATCGACTCCAGTTCAGGAACAACACCCACTATCAAAGACTCCCATTTTCTTTCCCCAGTCCAATCTGATGGAATTAAGGGAATAGGTGCACACCCTTTTGTAGAAAGGGGCAGTTGATAGGGTTTTAAATGATCAGTCTCCCGCCTTTTACTCCCGAATCTTCCTGGTCACAAAGAAAAGCAGGAAATTTCTAATCGTTATCAATCTCTCCCAGCTCAGCCAGTTTCTGTCAGAGGAAACCTTCAAGATGGAAACAACCTCCTCTATCCAGAACACTCTTCATCTGTCCGATTGGGCAGTCTCCATCGACCTTCAGGATGCCTATTTACATGTCCCCTTATTTCCTCCGCACTGCAATATCTTCATTTTTGCCTAGACCAGGAAGTTTTTCAATTTCTGTTTCTGCAGTTAGGAACCTCTTCCACACCCAAAGTCTTCACCCGGGTTATGGGAGTAGTAGTGGCCTACCTTCAAATACAAGGAACATTGATTCTCCAGTATTTCAACGACAGGCTGATTCACCATCTTCATGTTCAGTTCCTTCATCAGGATCGGTTCCGCTCTTGGTCCACCATAACTCAGTTGGGTCTCCTACCCAACCTCGAGAAGTCAAACTCATCCATCACAGGACTTTTACTTGGGGATGAACTTCCTCACAAACCAAAACTTGGTCCGGGTTCCCTTGGATTGGGTAGATCGAATCCTGGCTCTCCTAGAGATGCTAGGAGCAAGATAAACGTTGTTTTTTCTGCTTGCCTTTATTTGTCCCTACTCGGAACTTTGAACGCCTCTGCCAGGTTGGTTCCTTTAGGGCATCTTCACATGCATCCTCTACAGTTCCTCCCTCTGGCAAGGTGGAAATCTCACAGAGATTTTCTATCAACCCTGATCCCTCTAGGACCAGTATTTCACCACCATTTGCTTTGATGGATGAATTGAGACAGATTCTTGATGGGGGGGTTCTCATACATGCATGTGATCACTATTCCTATCTGTTTGCAGATGCATCACATTCAGGCTGGGGAGCACATTTAGAGCCAGAGGGTATAATTCTCCAAGGTTCCTGGACTCAGGCCAATTTTTGTCTCCACATCAACAGCCTAGAAATGAAAGCAATATTTTTAGCATTGCAAGGTGCATCGACCTAATATGGGACCGATTTGTCAAGGTCTCCTTAGAAAATACGTCTTTTGTAGCCTACCTATGACGTCAAGGAGGCACCCATGCCTCTTCTCTTTGTGTGGAGGTCTGGAACCTTTTCCTCTGGGCAGCCTCAGAGAATGTCACAATCCAATTTCACCACATTCCAGGCAAAATGAATGTATTAGCGGACAGCCTGTTCAGAACAGACTGAGCTGTCCTCACAGAATGGTCTCTTCACCACTCAGTGACAGAGTCATGTTTACCCTTTGGGGAAGACCTCTAGTGGACCTGTTTGCAACCAAGATCAGACAGCATGGGCAGTCGATGCATTCGGCTTCCAGTAGAATCGCCTATTCGCATATGCCTTCCCACCTTTCCGACTGCTACTACAAGTTCTGCAAAGAGTCTGAACTTCCACTGCTCAGATCATTCTCATTTCCCCGTTGTGGCCCCAACAACCATGGTTCAACGATCTCCTAGACCTCTTGATTGATCGACCCAGGTCTGTACCACACAGGAGGGATCTCCTGTCACAACACCAGGGATCCCTTCTCACCATCAGCCCAGACATTCTCCACCTTCACGCCTGGCTCATCTCAAACGATCTTTCTGCCAGAACAAGTTTTCGGATAGAGTCACCAGTTGCATCATTCAAGCGAGGAGAGCTTCTACATACAAAGTTTATGATGCCAGGTGGAGAATCTTCTGTGATTGGTGCAGTAGAAAACATGTTGATCCTATCGGCCCTTCTGTAACTTCCATTGCTGATTTCCTTTTGTTCTTCTTTGAGACCAAATGATGTTTAGTATCCACTATCAAAGGCTATTGAGCTGCCATCTCTAACACACTTAAATTCTTACAGGGCACAGACATTGGTTCAGATCTGAATCTTGCCGATCTTTTTTGAGCGTCAGAGACTGGTCTCTCGCTCCCTTGTGCCTAGATGGAATCATTCCTGTGTTCTTTCATCAGTAACCAAAACACCTTATGAACCATTGAGTGAAGCTTCCTTTTTGGATCTCACACTCAAAACTCTGTTCCTTCTCACCCTTGCCTCAGTGAGACAAGTGAAATTCATGCCTTGTTCATTGACTCTGGCTGTCTTAGGTTTAATGGGAACTTGGACTCCGTTTCCCTTCTCTGCCAACATAGTTTTCTTGCAAAAAATCAGTTACCGGTATCTTCAGTAGTCCCCTTACCCATAGAGATTCCCAGTCTCAGTAAAATATGACCAGGGGATGATCAAGGTAGACTTTTATGCCCTGTGTTTGCTCTTTGCTTCTGTCTTAATGTCTCCAAAGCAAAAAGAAAGGATAGGAAACGTCTCTTTCTCCTTATTAAGGGCTTTGTAGACATTTCAGCTGCCACTATCTCCTGGTGGATTGTCAAGACAATCAAATGAGCCTTCAAGTCTCTCACTGATCGAGACCTCACCTTTATGAAAATTAAAGCACATGGGGTTCGAGCTGTTGCTACCTTATGGGCCTACTTTAATCATTTCTCTCTGGAGGATATTATAAAAGCAGCTTTTTGGTTCTCCCATAATACCTTTTCCTCCTACCTCTGCTCATTAGCACAACAGAGCGCATGCATTTTTCTCTGGGTCCCATTGTTACAGCACAGCATGTTACTCAGAGAGACATGAATATTCTGTAGAAGTGGACCTCTCCCTCTACGGTGAGTACATTATAAGTTCTCTGGTTGTGATCAGTTTGACATCATCCTACCCACCTTACTGACAAATTCAGCTAAGCAATAGCAACAGGATAAGTAATTGCTGATAATAAAATGTAGTTGGGGGCGGGGTAAAACTAATTTTAATTATGCAGTACTCACTGGTCACTATTGCCGAATACCCTCCTCCCACCCCACTCTGATATCTTGCATAATTGTCGTCTGTGAAATGATGACATATAGGTACATCCACCTTCTGCACATGGCCTGCAGTAGAGTGGTGTGCAAAAGGTCAAAGGATCATACAACTTTTTCTCCACTCTGGGAGGATGTATTCACATCATACGGAGAGTATATTTTTGGCATGAAAATAGATAGCTAAGCAAAGCTAAGCAATAGCGACAGGTAAGTATTGCCTAATTAAAATTGATTTCCCCCCCCCCCCCGCTACATTTTGCTTTGTTATTCTTTAAACTGAGAGTTCATCTGAGGCAGCTGTCACAGCTGGTGGAACTCATTTATGTCAGAGAAAAAGGAAAAACAAAACTATTGACACAATTTAACACAAGGTGATGTTTGTAATCTGCCAACCCAGCCTCACTGATTCCATGCTAATTATCTTGTTCCAACAGTATGTTCAGCATAAAGGACATATTCCAAATGTGTTCCCCATGTATATTGAAGTACTTTATTTATCATTTAACAACTACATTTAGCTGAAGTTTCTGTATAGATTAGAATCTTGTCTACTCAGGGTTGAATGTTTGAAAGATACGCTTCAGGTGTGTAAAGTAGTGAATATGTTGCATTGAATTCTCATTGGTGGCTATTGTTTGTTTTGTTTTTTATTTTCCTCTTCAGGGTAAACAGTAACCACCAATCAGAACTTAATGTAGCTTATTCTTAGTGTGACACACAGGAAGTATTGGCAAAGCAACAGAGAAACTTAATGTAGCTTATTCTTAGTGTGACACACAGGAAGTACTGGCAAAGCAACAGAGAAACTTAATGTAGCTTATTCTTAGTGTGACACACAGGAAGTACTGGCAAAGCAAGAGAGAAACTTCATGCAAAAGTGGTCATTAAATGATCTGTAAAGTACTTGTATGTTTCATCATGTGGAACAACTATGGATTGTCTTTTTTTATGTTGACATATTTAATGAGTGATGGAATGTGCTGACTGGATAAATAAAATTGGTACACAATTGGCAAGGGGACAGATTTCAATCTGCGTAAGTTTGTCTTCTTGCGTAATTTTTTTATAGAAGAGGATTTGGAATAGTTTCCCTTCTTCACTGACAAAAATAAGTGCCTGTGGCTGAGGCATTTGTTATCTACAGTATGATAGATTTTGTTGGTATTCATCCCAGTCCCCACACCCGGACTTATTCTAGATTAGAGTTTCCTTGCACGTTTAAATGGCATTATTTCTCCTGTTTTGAAGATGACAACATAATGTCTTTCAAATGTTAGTGAGACATTAAGACATAATAAGATGTTTTTAATGCATTCATGCAGTGCAAAACAAAGGGCGTTGTCACTAAAGTGAGTCTAGCCTCTGATTGAATGTTGAATTAAAATCACTGACAACTAATAGGTAGTCTGTTTGAAACTTCATGGATGAAAATGGTATATCAATAGATGTTTACATGTAAGTCTTTCTGTAATCTGCATACAGGAATACAACCAACATGTCAAGACACATAATAAGGCACCACCTACCACAGACAAACCTTCAAGAGATATAAAGACCATCAAGCTCATACATGTATGGATAATGGATTGTGTTGTAGGCTGTGTATCGTGACTCGTATTGATACATTGTTTATCATTTCACTCCTATATGATTTGAAATCTGTTGAGAAACCTAATATCCTTAAACAAATCAAGTAGTCTTCTTATTTAATACTGATAAGTATTGCCAAATTTCAGTATAAAAACACAAGTAAAATAGTGTTTATGTGTTTCATATAACATTTTCTGTTTGATCATTGACCATATTAGTTTATCTAATAACTACATTTGCTCTCAGCCTTGTTTCTCAGTGTGCTATACAAGGAGATTGCATCCTTTGGAAACTTAAAACACTTTGTAGTAAATATGGTGCACTTGAATAATGTATCATGGAATATCCAAATATGGTATAGCAGGCCTTATTTGGAAAGCAAATTACCACAAGAATCTCATGTTATCTGTCATGATTGTGAGAATACAATGAGTGTAAACATGTCGGTATATTTTACCTTATGTGGGCTTATTAACTTTATCATAGGCAGGCCTCAAGAAAAACTTAACTCTGTTTGGTTGATTTTTACTCATGTCAGCCTTTTATCTTTGCTCCATTGCAAGGTATAGGATTGCTTCATAGCCTGAACCATGTTGAGGCTTCAAAATCCTAGCTAGTTAGTGGGTTACTAGAAACACCAAAATGCACACAATTTTACGAAATTACTCATGAAGATGAATGTACACTGTGCTGTGGTTTGTGTTTGTTTTAAATAATAATGAAAATGAAAATAAACTTTGATTTAACCCTTTACCTCGTGTAAGCCTCTTTGGATGCCTCTGCACCATCAGCATGGAAGTGTGTTTGGATGCCTACTGTAAACATCAGTCATTTTGAGCTGGTTTTCATAGTGCCACCTTCAGGGAAAACCCTGTTAGATCCTACATTCATTGAGGTAAATGACCATTATGTCAGATCACATGGTTGCTTTTCAAGATCTTGTCATTGTCTTCTATTTAAAGTAACTAGGTCGGATTCTCCACTATCCAAACTGTAGACAGAAGATTTCGTTCTGTACTGTCTTGAGTATGGATGATTTGAATTACTACTATGAAAGCTTCAGCAATTTAGAAAGAGGCTCTGATGTTGATGCAGGCAGCACTGCTTTTGATAATTTATCAAATTCAGATGATTCCGTGATGTAGACTCTGACAAGGTGATTGACTGGCATGCCATATGTTTTAGTCCATCCAGCATGTACATGGGACTTGTATTTAACAATATTATTGAGCTCAAAATTTACCCACTGGTATTTCCATTAACACTTTTCCAAGCTCCAGTAATTTGATATACTTTGTAACTTTAAAAATCTTTGTCATCATAACTATCATCAACCAGTATTTGCCAAATAAAATCTTCATCTGAATATGAACCACACAGAGAATTTGAGTTTTCTCTGTAGCCCATATTTTAAATGCACATTGGTGAAACTTGACTAATGCAAGGTTCAAACTATGAAATAATGCACAATGTGCAAATCAGATTTAGTTTGACAACCATTCATGTCAAGTGACTAGCAATGTAAATGGCAGGTTCCAGGTACAATTTCACCAATGCTGTAGTTTCTTCTTGTCTATCAGCATATTAAAGAGATACTGAATTTTGCTGAGAAAATAAATCATCTCCCTATCGATTTCATGCAGGTATGGCCCATTGTAATGGCATTCAAATTTGCTAGGATGGCTAGTAAGTGGCTACTCTATGCTGATGGTGTCAGCAAATTCCAACTATTCAGTAGGCAGTTGGCTCTGACCTCACCCCCAAATGGAAATGTCCAAATATCAAAAATGGGGTGGCAAGGGTCAGAGGAATTCTCAGATTACTTTATGTCAAATCAGCTGTTGGGATAAAATATTTACTGTGAAATTGGGGGATGAGGGAACAATATTACAAACTTCATCACTTAAGTGTTAATTTGAGGATGGTGAGTGAGTGTTGTCAAGTCTTTTTCATTTTAACTAGCAAATATGAGTGCCTATGCCTGCAAGAGCTGTCTCAGATTAATTCTAAATTTTAAGAATAAAAAGGCAGACTGCCAATGATTATTGATGACTGCTGAAGATTAAAATAACTCACATATGGTATGTATCATTTTGTATTGATTTTCCACCAGTTGTATCGACATGTGTATCATTACAGCAGAAGTATCGATATATTGATTAATCGTTCACCCCTAGTTTATACCAATGGAAATGTTTTCTGCCAGAACACTAATTATAAGAGCAGGAACTTGAGCAGTGAATACAAGAATTTCAGAGGCAGCAACTAGAAAGAAAAATAATAATGGTTCCACTAGCGATACACAACCTGTAAGGTTGCAATATTTACAAATATGTGTAAATGTGAATGCCATTCCTCGCACAACTTGAGATTGTTTTATCTGGTATAAATACTTCTTATTTAGTTTGTAAGTCATGTCTTTGGTGAACTCCTATATATATGCAGCTGGACATACCAGCCGGATGTGGACATGAAATGCTTTGGTAAGATGCACACTAACTACCAAACTGTGATGTGGCATTTAAAAATGTTAAACATCAAAGGTCATGTTAAGAAACACTTTTCAGAGGTAAATAATACAGTTTAAAGAAATTTTATCAGCAATATCATTAAACCAACCTGATGTATAATGTGCAGTACAAGCAATTATTATAAATTTAGGTCAATTGCAAGCAGTTCTGTGTGGAAATTATACATTCACCTGTCCCTTGATAACTCCCACACAATGGGGTCCAAAAACCTAAACTGCACTACAGGTGAGGGTGTGAGTTATCAAGGGACTTCCATATCAATATGAAATGATGTCATCCTTGCTGGACATAGAGAAAACTGTGGAGGTGGGTGGGTAGCAAACTGGTTTAATGGTTGAATACTCGTTTTAAAATCGCATTGGGAACAATTGTCCATAAAGTGCCTTTTCTAACCAAGTTATTCATTCTTATGTAAAAATGACCTTTCTTTTCAAGATGCCCAACTGCTTTCAACAACTGTCACTAATATGCAAAAACATGTATTACATTACTGCTTTATGTTGTTGTTGAGTAGTCTGGTTCCCTGATCCGTATGCTCCCTGCTTTGCTCTCTACTATTGTGGAATGCAATGCAAGGAGCATACTAATCAGAGAACCAGACTACTTATTGATTCAAATTCACAATCAAACAAGATTCCTTATATGTATAAAAATAAAATGGAACACTTAGTTCGTGAAACAGCCATCATCGTCGAAGTCAATTTTTTTAATTGTTCTATTAGTAAAATATTGATGCAGTAATTTCATAGTAATAGTGAAACTTCTTCTCATCCATGACAAAATATCCCAATGCCCAATTAATAATTACAAAATAACTACAAACTCTGAAACTAGCTTCTCATAATAAAATGTATCTGTGAAATGGGATTTTGTCATCAAGTGTTCATTTCGCTTGGTTGTCTTGCTATCTCTGATCACAGTTGTGAATGAATATACTAATTTAAGGTAGTTTAATTATATTACGTTCACAACAAAAAAAATTGTAACAGGGTTTGATGACCGTGGCCACTAGCTCTTATGCAGGTTGGATTTGCATGCCTTTTAACTTTTCATTTATTCCACTCCCATTATTTGATACAAAAGACTAATTAACGTGGTAATACAAGGAGGTCAGCTTGTAATTCAGTGCAACAGTATAACAAATACTTATGCAAATTTTATGTATCAAAACATCATTGGCACTTAGGTTCTCCCAGAAATGTTTGCGGACATAGATGTTACGGTAGATTGACATATTTCACGTTTGAATGCAACAGGCACATTGAATGTATGATCCTTACACTTAAACTGAACTAAAAGATAAGTAAAACTTGCATTTCTCTTGATAAAAAACTTATTTAATTGATATTTATTTATTATTTATTTATTATAGTGCTGCGTCAAGTAGGTGCTAGTGACATTTTCATTGATCGAAAAATTTCGTTGCATAGTTATTTACGGTGTACCAAGAATGTTGTTTGGAAAGAAATTTTAACAAAATACATGACTTCATATTAAAGTTGACAATTTCATAATATTGATTCAAATTTTTAGGTCATATCAACTGTTTTCAACAATCAAACAAGGTTTCATTTACCAATTTTGATCAGTTTTCGTCTTGTTGAACAAATAGGGTTCAAATTATTGGTACTTTCTAGTTAAAAAAAAATGGGATCTACGACTGACCCTGTGTTATAAGCAGGTTTGTGACTTATCAGGGTATGAGTTATCGAGGGAGTGGTTTACTTTAAGAAGATAATTCAGAAAACAATTACCAAACAATCCAATTAAGCAAATATGTGGAATACAGTAAAACCTGTTTTGTGCGACCTCTGCTGTGAGCAGCCACCTGTTATTTATGTCCACAATCATAATGCATCGATTGATTTTATTATATAAATGCACTTTTGTGATTGACCACCTCCAGAACATGTCCAGCAACCACGATTTGTTAGTAAAATATGCATTTTGACACCTATGAACAAGCAAATTGACACTGCTGTGAAGCACTGCATTGCTAAAGCATATAAACAGCACTGACCTTTATTTAATCCTTTGTAACTGGGTCTGCTTAAGAGGCAGAGACAGTTCTAAACAAAAAACAAAAATAAAAAATAGGCTGGCTACCAGTTGCTGAAACTTTGCAGGTCACATATGTGTGTGATATGTTATAGATTGTGAACCAGACTTAATAAAGTACATGCAGATTGTTCCCAAATAACACAGCTGTGAACGACCATATCACAAGAACAGAGACAAACACCACTAACCTTTATTTATTCAGTTGTAATGTCTGCTGCGTAAATAGCAAAGGCACTTTCTAAACAAAAACGAAGAAAAAGAATAAAATTAAACTGACTTCCGGTTTGGTACATGTATATTTATCAAGTCATGTACTGTTATAGACCATAAATCAGACTAAAGTATGTATCACTAACTGCCATTTTAGTGTCGAAGTCAGTGTAATGGTCACATGCATCATTTGTCTTTGGAGTTAGGTCATAATGTCAGGAGTGAATGAAGTCAATGTAATGGTCACATGCATCATTTGTCTTTGGAGTTAGGTCAGAATGTCAGGAGTGAATGAAGTCAATGTAATGGTCACATGCATCATTTGTCTTTGAAGTTAGGTCGTAATGTCAGGAGTGAATGAAGTCAATGTAATGGTCACATGCATCATTTGTCTTTGGAGTTAGGTCGTAATGTCAGGAGTGAATGAAGTCTTTATCTTTATTACCAGTAACTGAAAATTGTTTTCTGGATTCAGTTGTCATTGGTAAAGAAGTGTGTTGTTTGAGTTGTTGTTGTTGTTGTTGCTGTTACAGTGATTACAGCCCACATACCAAGCTATATCAGTTCACCTTAGTGCGGCCGGTTCCACTCTTTATGTCATTAGTGAATTAAGCCTATGACTTGTGCCTCTTAAGAAATATATTCTGTTTGTGTCTTTTTATTTTATTCTTTGGTATGTGTGCGTGTGTGTGTGTGTGTATATATATAAAAGAATACAAATCATATGGCAAATAAGTCCTTTCAAGTGCACTGGATCCAGCAAGGGATCACGTGGGTCAAGGATTGATTAAGATAAATGCAATAAACTGACAGTGAACAATGAAAAACTAGTTATGTTTTAACTAGTTTACTTCAACTTGATGCGGATGCTTAAAGGTTTCATTCCTGTAGAAATAGTCATGTAAAGTTTTGTAACCACAA
>JAECUM010061331.1:0-10160 GCA_016617855.1 Megalonaias nervosa
GCATCACCAGCGGGTCGCCATATTGCATCATTGTCGGTTGCTTTTCGTACAAGTACAACTGTATGTTTAGCTCCAAAAATGACTTTTCTGACATTTCTGCAAAATCCAAAAATATGTGACAGTGGAATTGAACATGAAAATGCTCTTCTATTACCTCGTAACATTGCTCGACGTGATCTAAATCCTAAGTTGAAATCTGGATCTACATCAATAATCATACGTTGCACATCCACATCGGCGTTTCTAGCAAAATTTCTTGGTCGTCCTATTTCATATTGTTGATACGCTGGAGAATTAGAAGTATCTTTTACAAACATCATTGATGGACCAGCTGATCTTGAATAATCGTCGCTGTATCTTGCAAGACCAAGTATTGTTGTAGCAACGTCAACGTCTTTTTGAATTGATTCAATATTTTTTCCGTCAATCATATACGTAGCGCTATCAAATAACGCCATAATACCATTATTAACAAAACCGACATTAACATCGTCTCCATATGCTACTGGTACTGCAGGATTAGCGATATTTAAAATTTCACCTTCTACTTCAATAAATGCTTCAGCGGGTAAGAAATACCTACTTGTATCTTGAACTTGAAGTTCAATTCTCCCACGCTGATCTGGAATTCGTGCGTCATAAGAATAATATTGATAATCACGCACAGACTCATCTCTGAGTACTGGTGCGTCTATGTCAAATGCGGGATCAGATGTACGTTTGAACATATTTATTTTATTTACTATCGTCTAACACGAAGACCACTTCCTGCTATCAGACTAGCGGTTATATTTTTTTCTTTTTCTGACATTGGTACACTAGCCAACTCTGCTAGTTTTTGATTCGCAGCTTGATTTATTATTTTTCTGACATTTGCAGGCATTACTTCAGTACTGGGTAATTTTACTGGTTGAAGTTTTCGTCGTATTAATCGTGCTATTCTATCTTTGATCGCTGAAAACGCTTTACTAGCAACATCACCAACAGCACCAATACCTTTTTCACGAACAACATCAATAGCTTTCATTCCCAGTTGCTTTACAATCGGTATTGCTTTTGGGGCTATCCTTCTAAATAGACCCTGAACAACATCACCTAGTCCATCTCCGTAGGTTGTTTTGTATACTGGTAATCGTGAATTTATTAACCTGACCATGGTTGGTCCATGGTTGGTCCACGTTGAATACTATGTACGATCATTTTATTATAGTAATTGTATTTAATTATATACTAATCGATATGATAATTCCGCTAATCTATCGCTGATTACCAAAAATAATTTACTAATAGCATTAATAACCCTTATTCCCAATAGTTTTGCAATAGGTATTACTTTTTTCGGGGATATTATTCTAAATAAACACTGAACAACATCACCTATTTTGTATTCGCATGTCGCTTTATATACCTGTTGATCTATAGTTCTCATAGTACGTCTATATTGATTAATATACACGATCATTTTATTATAATCATTATATTTAATTACTTACTCAGTCACTGTAATAATCGTCGGCAATTTCATTAATGAGAGACTGACACACATTAATATCCATGATACCGCCTGTAAATAATCGTTTACAAATATCGGCTGCTTCATTAATTATTTCTGGAGAGTTATTACCAGCTCGTTTTCCTCCAATGAGTATTTCTAATCGATCAACATCGGCAAGGACGTTATTAGGACACGGAGTAAGATTACCTCCAGTAGAAAGACCGTTTCCAGTAAAAGGTTTATCAAAATAATATCCCAGAGAAAGATATTTTTCTTTTAATTCTTCTTCTTCTTTTTCTCTTTTTTTTTCTCCTTTTTTCTTCTTTATATCTTTCCCTTTGTTCTTTCTCCCATTCATCATCGCTTTCTGTACGAATGGGAGCCTCTAGCCGATCTTTCTCACTTATTGTTCTGACTGGTTGTCGTTGTCGTAGTGATAATTGTTGTTGTGGTAGTGGTGGTAATAGTATTGGTGATCGTTGTGGTTGTGCAATATAGTTATTTATCTTATTTTTATAGTCAATAAAATTTGGATCGTTTTTTCGAATTTGATTAGCGTTATAGCGTATACGATATATCCATTTGTGCCAAGTATCCTCATTTGCGGGATCATCAGCGAAGACAGATTTTAAAAATTGTTTTCGATTATAATAATCTCTTACAGCAATTTCAATTAATTTTAAATCTTCGACTTCTTTACGAAGATTAATAGCTTCTTCGGTAAACTTATCAACCAAATTAACCCTGGCTCTTGCTTCTAGTTCTTTTTCTGATTCCGGTATACGATCTTTTACATCACCTATTTCAGCACGAGCTTGGTCAATACCTTCAAGTATTTCTTGCATTGGTTGAGCAGCAGCTATTTCAGCTGGAAGTTCTCGTAAAATCTTCTTTGTTTTTTTAGTTCTTTCTGCTATTTTTCCAGTTGCTTCAGCGGTTTTCTCTAACGTTGGAAGAAGACATTTAGTGGTTTCTGTAATGGGTTTAAATAATTGTTTTGTATCCTCTTCAAACTCAACATGAGATTCCTGACGTTCTTGTAATTGTTGCTTGACAGAATCACGAACAGGTAAATATTTTTTAATTGCCTCTAATCGCTCTCGAGCTAATTTAGCTAAATGTGGTTCTCCAATATTCATTATTGATAATATTATTTATACTGGATGTTTAATTTATAGCAGCAGGCAGGGTGGACAACCAAAATTGTGTGGCCATCTCAGAAAAATAATTCATTTACATTTATTTGTCGGTGCTTTTTGACATTTTGTAAAAGATTTTTTTTTTTGACAGCGGTCTTTTCGATCCTTGGTCTTTTCGACCTTTATTGTGTGGCCAACTAAAAAAAAAAAAATCATTTACATTTATTTGTCGACGCTTTTCGACGCTTTTGTTTGTAAAAGACCTTTGTTTTTGACATTTCGGTCTTTTTCGACTATTGGTCTGTTCACCCTGCCTGCTGCTCCTCTGAAGTTCAGGAAGTGAAAATGACCAAGTGGAGCTAGCACTTTTTTGAAAGGTGCACATCTGGAGTAAGGCTAAGCTGTATACTCTATAACCCATATTACACCCATCAATCATACACCAAAATAAAGGGAATTAAAGGTTCTTTGAACAATACCTAAGATATACAAAGTCTTTTTTAAATAGCCAGTATAACTAGTGAGGAAACCCGGGAAATTCTTTTTCTTTAAAATTCTGTAAAATACGAAACCATAGAGCGCCTCCTCACGTTCAGAACAGTCTAATCACGAAATAGAATGGTTTAGATTTTCGCGTGTATTGCGTTCAATCATGAGACGTAAAAATGACTCAAGACATTATTTCAGCCCACATCGTGGTGACGTCATACTTTAAAAAGTGTGGAAAATAAACAGACAAGTATTCTTAATAAGCGACTAAGGATTTAGCACCAGAAATCAAAACAACAGCAATAATTTAACTGAGAAAACCAAACTGAGATGGGCTGTATCATTGGAAGTGTATGTATAAGAATCATTTTCTGTTTTGCTGCTTTAGATAATTCAACGTGCGTAGATACCAATTTTCCAGTTGGCTTAAAGATCATCCCCCACCCCTTCAGTTTTACAGTAACACAACAGCAGTTTTGTAATATGTAATTGGTGAGCGAGATGTATAGACTGGAAAATAGATTAATATTTTTCTATAGAGGTCTGTAAAAAAAAAAAATAACCAGCCAACACGAATCTCCTTATAAACAGACAACAAGTTTTTCTCTGCCTTTTTTTTTTTTTTCGGACGTGACTGGTAGCAAGGAACAATGGTACGAAGATGCGGTCCGTTATGGAGTGTTAGCTCTGTTATGCTATGTGGATTATTGGGTCACTTTCTACTAATGAATAAACTTATTAAACTGACTAGACGGTAATTTTAATGCCTCTTGTATTAATCCATGGCATTAAGTCCTTTACTAGCATGAACCAATCATTTTTTTTTTTTTTTTTGAAAGATAACTCAAATTTTGCACACATGTAATGCTAGTAGAAAGAAGCATATAAAAGTTTATTTTATGAAAATATCTGAAATTGTATTTTTTATGAACTTTTTTCAGATGTCAATTTTGTGCCAAAAAGTGGTACCATACCCAGCATTTTTTTTATTTGTAGAGATATATCAAAACCAAATTTGACACATTAAGATTATTTAGCAGTTTATAAAATGCTGTTTTTTTAAATTTGGACCAAAAATAGATTTTCTAGATTTTAAAAAAAATATAGCAATTTTTAAACGTCATTTTTGTTTAGTTTGGGGCAATGAGCTAGAGACACAAAATTGTAATATGGAGAGATAACCACATAAATAACCACATAAATGTTGCTTCACAAAGACTTTTTGTGAAGGAACATTTTAATTTACAGGGCCTGTATTCAAAACATGAGAAAATTATGACAAAAATATTTGAACTTCCATCGTTTCAAAATTCACAATATTAGTACTTAACAATCCATGGAAAAAGCATGCAAATCTTGTTCAAGATGTAGAAACAGTTTTCTCTTTTACACTGTGTTTGTCTCCCTCTTATCTGACAAAAGTTGTCATTTCATACTAAGTATGTCATTATACAAGAAATGCAATATTCAGTAAAACCTGTAAATGGATTTTTGACTATTTACAGTGGGATACATAAGTAAGGCCTTTTTCCTTCCAAAATACTAAATGTGACAGCTACCAACCATGCTAAATACTCTTTTAATTTAAATATACCTACACACCAAAGGTCGGAATGAAAGTTTCTTTTGACACCACTAGGGAAGCCCCTGCTTTTAAAAACAAAAAAAAATTAAACAGCAGTGTAAGTGTGGAATGTTCAAGATAATGTTGATTTGTGCCTTCTCATGCCACACTTACATACAGAATACTGTGAATTTGTTTAACCTTTCATTCTCCCTGGAATATTCAACCAATCAAATGTTATTCGATGCAGAAACATGAAGTCAGTGTCCAAAACACCAAATGTCTCAGGCGGCCGCCATCTTTGAAATATCAACTTCCTGTTTGCATACACACAACCCCTCAATTGAAATCAAAGTAAGTTCAAACACTTTATGGTACATGTAATTACACATAAAGTCCTTAAAGGTATATATTGTTCATTGATTGCGCTTCAAAGCTATGCTAAAATTAAATCAGTGCAGAAGCTCTTACTATGGAAATGAAGTTTTTGAAATTTTCAAAACAATCGGAATTCTCAATCCCATCATGTTTTTGGAACTTAATGTGACAGCACTACAAGTTTAGTGTATCAAGAGTTTATATTGGATGTTAATTTTAAACAGCCAATGAAAATGAACGTCAGAAACAACGTAATAGAACACCCCTGAGAGGCCAGTCAATGTGGACATGAAAGTGAGACTGTTTTTTTTTTTAGTGCAATAGGAATTGTGTCCCTTGTTGGTTCATGCTAACTTTACAACACTCACTTTCAGGATTAATCTATGTCAGAGCAAAACACCTGTGAATTTAGCAGCTGTTGATCTTGGATTTGAATTACTGATGAATGCAAGTAAATCAGCATAATCAGAGGACAAGAGTAATGCGTTGTAACCCTCCCACGCATTAATTCCCAGTGATACAAGTTTTGCTAGTTGGTTAAAGAGTACAGAATTTGATGTCTTAAATAAGTGTTACATCACAGACAAGGTTTTCCCCAAATGTCATACATATATCAAGTTTCCCAGATTAGCAGCAATTTATTTCTATACGAATGGAGAAAGTTGATCATAAGTATTGTGCAGAAATGAACTTTTTGGGGTTCAACAAAGATGTAACATGAGAGACCAATGGGGTCTTGGAATAGATTGTTTTCAGACATCATGATTGTGTATGCAAATACCCACAATGCGCCTTGAACACACCTTGTCCCGCCATTTTGCTTCCCTAACAAACCTTTGTCAGCGCATATATTCAAGATAAAAATCTGATTTAATGATCAATAAGGATATTTACTTGATCCAAATGATATGTAGATTATACTTAAAATTAAGTGCGCCTATGACATGACAGACAAGGTAAACCTTGAAGTTCATTGGCTTGTTTTGGAGGATGGAATAGTGAAGTTGAACCACAATCATGCATATTGCTATCAAATAGAAATGTAGATATTTCTGTCAAACAGACAATATTATAATTTTAAAATTTTTTATATATTTTTTATGGTGTTCACAAGGTTGCCATCTTTAAAAGAATATTTCCAGATAATGATCTTTGTGAGTAAATATCAATTATGGAATCAAATTTCATAGCACATGTATTACTTTTATGTACAGATACTTTTTGCAAAAGTAAGTGCTTGTGCCAAAGACAGTTGACAAATCAATTTCAATTAGTATGGTCAAATTAATTGTATTTCTGGTGGAGATAATGATGGATGGAGGATGCTATTGTATGAAAGTTAGAACTGTTCAAAGATGTTCTTTCATCGTCTGTGTATGAAGATGAAATGTGTGCCTAACGGAACATGCCTTTGTATTGAATATCAAAAGCAAGTATTCTTGAAGTGCAGTGGTCATGCTACCAGGTGAAGTGGGCGAAAAGGTTGCCTGTAAAATGTAAACTTTGCCTTCTTCTGTTAGGAAAGCAAAAACGTCTTCGCCCTCTGATATTTCAGACGTACAATGGCTGTAGATTATGACTTTTGAGATGCCCCCTCGTTGTAGCCAGGCAGTTCTAGCACTGTTATAACCCAAGGCGAATGTATTTATGTGGTGTCGATAGCAATCAGCTTACGGCGACAAAGAAACTCTTGCACATTCACATGCATGTTTTAATAGGTAACTGACCATTAACCTTTTCTGGAGCAAGATATCACTGCTCGATTTCAGTTGGGCCTACTGAACTTACAATGAAAATATACCAAATTCTGTTTCAAAATTTAAACATCAATATGCAAATAGTAATTTGCTTTTAATAAATATGATCGGTGAAGAGCGTTTTCTAATTTATTTTTTTTAAACATGGAGATTTTAACGGCCGTATTTGCGTATTTTCTTTATAAAATCTGTTTGAAACCATAAATGAACTTGTAATGGCGGACATCACTGCGTATATGATATACACTTCATTAAACTGTCTGTATTCGTAAATAATTGGGCAGATAGATTCAGGAAAATATATAGCATAATGAAAACAAAGTTTAAATATTATGTGACAGGAGATTTAGCTCAAATATTTAATAATGTAGGTCAGAAACATGTGACAATCTATGTTGTGGAATTCGAAAAAATGCTGCAAGGTCAAGGTTGTTTTCTGAAATACCATAATTAGTTTTCGTGAAAATACGAAAAATATATATAGTAGTGAAGCAAATACTATGTAACCAATGCATATTGTTATTACCAGCAGGTAGACAAATAGTACAACCATAAATATGCAGTCCTATCAATTAATTTTTGTAATGAAGCCAGAAAGTTAGTAGTTATATTAAGAAAAGCCCTCTTTCTAAAAATAGATGTACTCGCATGGTGCAATACATGTTCTTGGATGTTTTGGTTGGGGGAAAAAAAGGTCCAGTTTAGTTATATATCGACTTTAGTGCTTCAGTGTGTTGTCTATGAATAGTAACAGTAATGTTTTATCGGGAACAATGAAATCAGGACCAAGAATATGGTTTGAAGTCACTTGTGCATTTATTCCTATGTACATGTATTAGGGGTTGTTTCAAAGTATGCTAGAAATCTTTTTGACTGCATTTTTACACAAAACTTGTAGAAAATAAAATAAAATAATTAAGTGGTTGTTTATTAAGCATTTTACCAACTTTCAATGACAAAACTCTAATCTTGTTACTGCTATCAGTTAAAATTAATTACAATGTTGAGCTTCTGCTGTGCTTTTTAAGTCATATGGCCAAAACATGCTGCATTTATCTCAATCCAAACACACACATACCACAAATATGAATAGAATGAGTATGA
Source organism: Megalonaias nervosa (assembly GCA_016617855.1). Taxonomy (NCBI): domain Eukaryota; kingdom Metazoa; phylum Mollusca; class Bivalvia; order Unionida; family Unionidae; genus Megalonaias; species Megalonaias nervosa. Next base: position 7,927 of record JAECUM010061331.1, read on the forward strand.
ATATAATAATTTTTATACATGCACAAAATGTGTTGATAATAAACATATAACATATTTTTCAACTTGAAAATAAGGTATTGCTTAAAACTGTTAAAAGCATACTGAGCAATAGAGCACATAATTAAAATAAGATAATGCAGCTATCTGTATGAATATGTATATATGTATATATATATATATATATATATATATATCGCATTTCTTGCTTTGGTCTCACTTCTCCCTGTTTAGCTTCCACTTCTCCCTGTTTAGCTCCCACTTCTCCCTGTTCTGTCCAAAAGGAGAAGTCACTTCTCCCTAAAATTTAAGTCTAGCTTGACCCCCTGAAGTGCTTTTAAAAATATGAAAATTATATATTAACAATTGGCTTTTTAACTTGAACAATAACAAATGACTGATTTCAGCCCATGAAAATTGAAAACCATTCCATGTTTCTACTTGTTTGTGTATCTGTTTATTTATGGATGTGTTTATTGAGGGGTATATTTGTTGATGAAAGAATAACAAAGATGGTTGAAGATTTAAAAGTCTTTTTATTTGAAGATAAAAGGGAGAAAGTCAAGAATTCGGTCTCGTATGGTTGACATGCCTAACTGAATGTGATGTATTAGGATATGCTTATGCACAAAATGAGACACACTTTCATAATTTTCTGGGAAGAACACTGTTGTCAGGTGCTAGTTTGCATGGCTAGGGAATCAAAATGGCAGACATGGAAGTACATGTTTAATGACGTTACATGAAAACAACAGATGTTCTCAATATCATTGAAAATATTCAACGTTATTGTGTGATAAAAGTGACCCAAAAAACCAATCTTACTTACTATATTGAACATTTAAATCAGTATATGAAAACTCAACATTATTTTGGTTGAAGATGCAGCAGAATGTTATTTTTACTTTTTCACAAAGAAATGAAATAATAATAAAAATAAAAATAACATGGACATAGAAAGATATTCAATGACAAGAATAATAAAACAAACAAAGGAATAAGTTATTAAAACTCACATGAAGAAGAAATGTAATGTCAAACCCATGTTTTTGCTCTGTGGTCTGGGTATAGTGGGATACATGTTAATGATGGTTATCCAGTATGCATTAACTGAATGTTTCACTTCTGTTGATTGCTTGGGGGAAATTTCTTTTCCAGAAAGAAATGAAGTTATGAAATCTTCTTGATCTAGTATCAGAAAGTATTATTTTATAAGTAATAATGGATACACTGTAAACTGGTTATCCAACTGGATAAATTAAAATTCTTGAAATTAGTTGCAACACTTGAACAATTTTTGCATTCAACTGAAGCAGCTGAACTCTTTCACTAATTTATATTTACTGTTTGTAATATTTTTATTTTATGTACACAAATGGTCATTTACATATATGCAACTGTGGCAAAAAAGTTGGCATGCATACTTTGTTTGATGTCAGATTATCATAATAGTGTAGCATATAGTTGATGCAAAATAAACATTGCTTGATGTAGACAGAAAGCTTGTAGGATACTTTCTTTTCCATCTGTCCATTAGTACAAGTTTGTTATTACTACTCCTCCTGAACTACATGGAGGATTGCTACACACATTCATCCTTTGGTCTAGTTGGTCCTAAATGAAAATGATATTGCTTGGACATTCTATATGGCCAGCACAGTGGCCATCTTGAAAAACTTAAGCTACTCCTCCTGAAAGGAGGGTCTTATTAGCATGGGATTTTCAGTAAAAGGCTTTTTATGATGTCTACATGGTCTTTAATCGAAACGGGGCAGATCTGATGTCCAATATAAAAAGTTTTTATTGCTACTCCTGAATGGAAGGTAATATCTAACATGGGGTTTTCACTGAAGTCTTCTTGTGATGTCTGGTCAGTCCTAAATGAAGATAGCGCTGATCCAGTGCCCAATATTTCTGCCACCATGGCCATTCTGAAAATCTTGATATTTGTATTCTAACTGAATGGATGCTTATATCAATATAGTATTGGGTTTTGATTCAAAGAATTTTTATGGTGTCTAGTTGGTCCAATGAAGACAGTGCCAATCTAATAATGTTTAGTATGGCCACCAACATGGCAGTCTTGGAACCTTGTTATTGATACTTTTCCTGAACAGAAGGTCATATTGCCATGAGGTTTTCATAAGAAGACTTCTTATGATGTTGGTCCTAAATAATCTGACATCAGTTTTGTATACCTTTATTACAGTGGGATCCCGCTATAACACGGTAGTTGG
>JAECUM010061332.1:0-18700 GCA_016617855.1 Megalonaias nervosa
TATGCTCAGATTTTTCATGTGATATACATTTAGATGCAGTTCTAAGTGAGTATGATGTTCCACAGTGACGTTGATTCAGATGAATATCGAGTGCAAGGTTTGAATATGACATAACTTAGCAGAGCTTATATAAATAGGCAGTCAAAACAAATTTCAAATTTTTGTCTTATCTACCTCACAGTGAGTAATCAATTAATCATGCTATGGCGTGTACAGCTCGTGGTTATATGATGCGTCCTTGAGAAAAGAGAGCGTTGGATGAATACGTCTTGTATAACACTGTATGCAAGTAACTTATCAAACAATCAAACAAACAATCAAAGCATGCATACAGCCTAAAATGGAATGCTCCCGACGTCGTACATTTACTAAGTGCTCCAGAACTGTGAGTTATGTATGCGAACGAGATGTTTCATCACGGTTGATCTCTTAAGTATTACAAAGATTATTTGTTTTGTAGCACTTTAAGTGACTAAGAAAAATATGCAGTTATACAGGAAACACCTGCGGAGAAAAGTTAGACAATAAGGAACAGAAAAAGGCAACACATTATTCTGATCGGCACAAATCGGCTTCTCGGCAATAAAAACATTTTGAAAGCATGCGTGCATCAAGAAGAACAAGTGAACTAATTCAGTGTTAAAGACTGATAGGAAATTGAATGTTGATATTCTGTAATGCGTCTTTATTCCGAGCGGTTCAGTATGACAGTGATCACGATAGCAGTGATAAGTCTGACTAATAAAATGTTATGAAGTGGCAAGTCGGGAATAAATTACCTTATCAGTACTAGTTCGTAGAGAGATCCTTTTATCTATATACCACAATGACAAACCTACGGTTTCCAGAAATAATCATATGAAAGTCCTAAAACATAAAGAACAGAAATAAAGAAAACCAGAGTAACACATGTATCAATTGTTTTGTTTATTTTTCTTTTTCTTCAAAGTCACTGTCTGTTTTATTAACCTTTTCTTTCCGATAACTTTTTTGTGACAAAATGTTTGAACATAGTTTCTGTCTTCTTTTATGATTTTTTTTCGAAAGTTGATCACAGATGCAATCAGCCACATGATCATGTCCGTAATCTGGTCCAGTTCCTCTAAAGAGAAATGAATTAGACGATGAAGTTGCCGCTTTATTAGCCAATGAAGAACACTAATATTCTCAAGACATGTTTTGTCCCACTTCCTGAACATGGGTCCTTAGGACTAAAGTAGACAGTTACAAATTTATTTTTATCAGATATTTGTGAAACATACATTCTAACAGCCACCTGTCTTGTCCCACTTCCTCAGCACGTGTCCTCAGGACTAAATTCGTTCGGGGAAAAGATATAGTCATGGACAAATTTCGGTCGCGGTCTATGGTGCCCTGGAAAACTTTTATAGGTTGTAGAATGTGGATCTGAAAGACCCTGGGCCACACTTGTATGTCCATGTAGGATGGCTGATGGGTCTCGTGCAGGTGTATAAACACTTGGCACAATGTAAAGATCTTTCATACTAAATCTCAGACATATTGCACATACAAATCTGGAGTTGTTTTCATGTTATGTAAATTCGTCGGCCACTTCAAAAAATGGCTTCATTCTAGGGAGGATAGATCACAATTTATCAACGTTTGCGAACATTAAAAAAAAAAACATCCCCAACCTTAGCAGCCATGTCCGGCCGGAGATCGCTTACGTCATGTTTCAAACTTGAAGCCTCTACGTCACACAAAGTCACATGAGATGACAATATGTCTCCCAATTGATAAATACGAAGCAAGCTTATTGGGAAACATTCCTATCAGCATGCAAACATAGTCTCCTCCAGTAATACATAAATAAGCATTAGCTGCGCCGTAACTGGCAACAAAAAATTCTGCACCCAATTACTGAATCCCTCAGTAGATGGCACGAAATTTCTTAGAAGTGACCTGTCCGCTGTATTCCAATGAGTAGTTTCCAGTATCCAATATCCAGTTTTCATTGTATTCCATATTATTGTCGAAAACAAACTTGATATGAAATTCATTTAAAAACGAGAAAACATTTAGGCAAATAAATAGTACAGATCTGCGATCTCTTTTCACTGAATGTATTTCAGTACACGTGGTAAGTGAATAATTAAATAATAAAAGCAATAATAATAATTTGATAAAAATGTTCAGCGGCTATACCAATCACATGAGCAGTTTGGTGTTTTGAAGACTTAGAATATGTTCATGTGACATCATTCTTATAGCCAAAATGTAACTGACGTTTAAATTTAAACACTGTGTATACATATACAGTCTCAGTGTTTCTACTGAAGAAAAAGCAGTGCAAGAGGTCAACATCTTTGTTTATACCTTGCTAAATTTTTTTTATATGAATATGCTCGTGGTTTTATTTACAAATGCCAAAACCTCACACTCGGATAGATAGATTCTATTGGGAGGAAGGGTAATGGAGAGAGAATTTTGGTACAATAAACAAACTGCTATGCCTTATTTTTCAGGTTATGCTATCACGATAATCTTTAGAAGTTCAATTAATAATATACTTTTTCTTTTGGAAATAATAATAGTATGAGTTGAAGATGCACAACCGAAGAGAGAAAGCCTTTTGTATGTTAGAGTGCTTCTAATTTAAGAAAAAAGGTTTGCTCATTAACTTTGATCCCAGGAAACTTATTTGTCAGTGAGTAAAACTCACTATTTCTAGATAAAGAATGGTGGTATAACTTGATTACTTGATGAGAAAGGTGTTTTTGGTAATTTCGAAATGTGTGCACAGTCTAACTGTTTATATATTTTGTACAATGCAAAAATCTACTTTTCAACAAGAATAATAGTTCATTTTATAACTTATTGTGAAGGTAAGAAGATTGGCAAAAGATTTAAAGATTATTAGTATTTAGTTTTCATGGTATAGTAGTAGTAGTAGTAGTAGTAGTAGTAGTAGTAGTAGTTTGTTGTATTTAAGATGAAGACGGTATTAGCTGTGACCACTTTCAATAACGACAATGATAATGTAGTTTAACAATCCGTCGTTGTATTCTATTTCCAGGAGTATAATACATGAAATGGTACCCATTTACACATATTGTTGCGACTATATTTAATTATCGTTAGACCGCTAAATTAGGTTGCCGTAGCATTAATATTTGCCACTGAAACGATGAAATTTACGTTTGCAATGCTATTTATTTCACTGATGCATTTGTATTTATGTATCGCTGTACCGAAATGCAGTCTGTTTTTGCAACGGTATTTTTATCGTTCAATTGGTTCGAACAGTGATGTAATAGCATTTAGTTTCGTTGCAGCATTAAAAGTACATTTTTACCGTTGTATTGGTCTCTGCCAAAAGAAAAATACAACTATGCATTGCAAACGCCGTCACGCAGTTATCTGAATGTCGTTGCAACAGTCTGTGGATTCTGATGCCCTGGTCACAAATACTGTTCCAACGTCAACGACAAATTTTATTGACGCATACTACAAAAATGAACGTTGCACCAACCAAATTTAACTTTACAGCAATAATTCGACACCGTTGTAAATGCACAAATTACTGGTGCATCGACAAATTTAGTGTTGTGATGAAAAATGCAGACAGTTCCAAAAATATTGTGGATGCCGTTGCAACCATACAGTCAGGTGTCACCCTTGAATGTACCATACTGCTCAAATTATTTTGACTCTTTCTATTAGTTTCAAAATTTAAATCACTATTTGTTCAAGCGTAATTTTATGGTAGGAATAATTATCGACGGTGGATCTGTTACAGGACTGGTGACATGTTATGGAAGAAATAATAAAACTTAAGTTTGTTATGGACAAATAAAGTTGCCTCTATTCTTGCTGTTCGAATGTCGTGCCAAACTCCAACTTCAATGAGCATGATAATCACTGACTATAATTCGTAAGATTTGTAGATATCGATCCTATCCTAGGTTTGGAGTATATACACAAAATTTGTCTACAGGCATCGCACTTTTTCTTCACTTCAATTACTTTCTGGGCTAGCCAACCATAATACATGTGTTCGAAAGCATGAATATCAACATTTAGAGTGCAGATGATGGCAGAATTTGGTTCAAATATGAAAGCGTTACTATTTTCTTCCGCCTGCATGTAAACCTTGCGTAATCATATTGAGCGCCCTAAACACATTGCGGTCATTCTAGTCAATCACTACGCTTGCTCTTTCGACATTTGTGTGTTGGAAGTTGTTATTGTCCGATTTGACGCAGCTGTCAGTCTAATGGTGTTTCTCAAGATAATCTTTAATGACACACCGAAGAACATTAAAGTGATTAATGCAAACTGCAGGAAGAACCATACCATTTCATACAGGATGATTGTTCAATAAGAACAGCCAAAATAACCTAGTTACTTCTTCCACGTCTGAAAAGCTTTTATGTCTTCATTCGAATTAATTAAATAAAAACTTCAATCGAATCTTTTAAAACAACAACAGCAATAATAATAATAATAATAATAATAATTATTATTATTATTATTATTATTATTATTATTATTATTATTATTAAGGCACCAATGCCAAGAATAAAGCAATAATTGTCCAATTGGTAAGACGACCTATTCATATATTTATTCTAAAGATGGATAGATATATCACCATTTTGAACATCATTATTGTCGTCGATATCATCATCATCAACTGATGACACTAATCTACATCTTTTTAGAAATCGTCTGCTTCAGAGATAAAATGTGCTATTTATTATGGATTTTGATGTGCTGAATTCAAATATGACACTAAAATCAACTGATTGTCTACTGTTTCCAAGATACTTAAGTTTTTACATTTTACGTCTATGTATATTGTGTAGATAGAAGAGTTTCAATCATAAATTGTAAACCTGTGTCTTTTCATGTGTCTATGGTTGCTTTACGTGATAACATTTCATCTGTACTGTTTACGTAACACTTTAAAAAAACAGCAAAAAGAGTTATATAAAAAAAAAGTTTATTATGAAACAAAAGGCAAACAAATATTATGTATATATAAGTACATAGTTGGGTCCTTATTCAGTGTCTACTAGGAGCTTCTTGGTTTGTCTCTTGTGTTCATTAAATGGAGCATCTCTTACCACTGTCCAGCAAAAGTCTGCAAGCATTGATGGGCTCCATTTGCCCTGATAACGTTTCTCCTTTGTTGCAATGTCCGGGTGAAATCGCTCGCCGTGCTCATCGCTCACTGCTCCGCGGTTTGGTGGAACAAAGTCTGGATGAGGGTGCCAAACATGTATCTTTAGTAACATTTTGCAACCAAGGCTCTTGTATGCCTTGAGGAGGTTTTCCACCAACTCCCTGTAGTTGTCTGCATTGGGTTTTTTTTCCGATAAAATTTGGAAGGCTTACCATGCCGTCTTTTCCTTGCCACACAGTGCACGGTCAAATGCATCATCTCGAAGAAGTTCACGAATCTGAGGACCAACAAAGACACATTTCTTTATCTTAGCTTCACCTAACCTTGGAAATTTTCCACAGAGGTGATTGAAAGCTGTTTGTGCTTTGTCCATGGCCTTGACAACGTTCTTCATCAGACCCAGCTTGATGTGTACGGGTGCTAACAAAATCTTCCTTGATTCAACAAAGCTGCCACTGAGGTTGCTCAAAATGTATGCACCTCAAAAGTTGTTTCATGTTTTCATAGGTTTCCTTCATTTGGGCTGTGTGACCAACTGGAATTGATGGCAAAACATTGCCATTATGCAGCAAAACAGATTTAAGACTCGTCTTCGATGAATCAATGAACAGTCTCCACTCATTTGGATCATGAACGATATTGAGGGCTGCCATCACACCATCAATGTTGTTGCAGGCTACAAGGTCACCTTCCATGAAGAAGAATAGGACAAGATCCTTTTGACGATCACGGAACATGGAAACGCACATCACCTGCCAGGAGATTCCACTGCTGCAGCCTGGAGCCCAACAGCTCTGCCTTACTCTTGTATAATTCCAAGTCCCTGACAAGGTCATTGAGTTCACCTTCTGTTATTAGGTGTGGTTCAGAGGAGGAGGATGGGAGAAAATATGGGTCATGTGACATTGATGGTTCAGGACTAGAAGTTTCATCCTCTTCCTTTTCATCGTCTGACTCAAGTGAGAATGATTCTGGTGCATCAGAAACCACCAGTCCTTCTCCGTGGGGTACTGGGCGTATAGCTGATGGAATGTTTGGATAATGCACAGTCCACTTTTTCTTCTTTGACATACCTTCACCAACTGGAGGCACCATGCAGACGTAACAATTGCTGTTATGATCTGTTGGCTCACTACAAATCATTGGCACTGCAAAAGGCATTGATTTCCTCTCCCTGTTCAACCACTGACGAAGATTTGTTGCAGAAGTGTTGCAGCATATGTGTGGGGCCTACCTCTTGTCCTGATCTCCAAGTTTAGAGCCAAAATAAATGTGATAGGCTTTCTTAACCATAGTGGTTATACTGCACTGCTGTGATGCAAAAGTCACTTCACCACAAACATAGCATAAGTTATTTGCATTGTTCACACAAGTACGAGGTATCTCTGCTCACTTTGGCTAAACAGAAATGTGTCCCTTTGCAAATCAAACACAGACAAATAAGACAGCACGACACTATGATTTCTTGATCTGATATAGGGTTTTTTTTTTCAGCAGAGTTACGTAAGCTTAGTTATGATTGCATCATCCATGACTTCTAGAATAACATGATGCAATTCATATCGTATGACGCAATACAGCTTCAGATTTCATCATTCATTGTTTTGCCTAAAAAAAACAAGTACTGTGCAAACCCAGTCATAGATGTATTCATAGATCCAGTCAAATATGTATTTTAGTCATTTCTGGTTTAAATCGAGATCACTTCCCTTTATAACTCACTTATCCTCCGCCATTCCCAAGTCAAACGTCGTATGTACTGACCCAGTATCATATCTTTAAAACTAGAGCCAATTAACAATTTAAGCATCATTTTCATTCTCAGTCACCCAGAAGTAGTAAAGTTTGACTACATTTATCTCGGAAGCATTTTGGCTATATACCAGTGTAGTAGGTACCAAGTTATTGAAGGTTGCACAAACCGTATCACCAGCATGGAATTCAAAAACAGAGTGCACGTGCCTCTCAGAAAATAATTTCCCCTGTGAATTCTAGGAAATGTTACCGTCTTTTGTCGTTTCGCTTTTTCGTTTTATCAGACGAAAACCAAAACCGTGATGTGAAACAAATTTGGAATACAGAAACAGCTTGCTGCTGATAACGAAGTGGCTGTGTGTATAACCTACATTATCGATCAAAATACGTAAATGTTATACAGGGTGAGGCAAATAATAATAATAATAATAATAATAATAATAATAATAATAATAATAATAAATCGTTTGTAATTGAAGTGGAATATTTCTGAAATATCAGTCATAGAATGATGAGAAAATTTCCTTTGACTTACCATTATACATATACATGAAATGTTGATTATGTTATATCCTTTGTGTACACGGTCTGTTCACGTATACATTCTGTGTAACCGAGACGTGAATTTACTTAAATTATCGATTTCAAATATTATGTATGAATGAAAGAATAATCACAAAAAACACATTCGCAACAAAATCAACGCAAAAGTCGCCAACTACTACAACTCAAACGGACATTCAGTCGAGTCGCTCGAGATGTTTCCGAAGGAGTCTAACCTAGGGTGGTCAGACATAGAACGGACACGTCATGAACGATACTGGTACTACGATTGGAAATTCATGGGGAAATGAAAAACATCTAACCTTTCCGATATATATATATATATATATATATATATATATATATATATATATATATATATATATATACCTGATCGAAAATCGTGTTAGTCAGGGAATTAACAGCTGAAAGGGAAAGCTGACAAACATAGTAAAAAAACTGGTGTGAAAGTGGCACAAGCGCTTTATGAATCCTTTCTCAAGGCTACACAGCCTCAAAAGAGGATTACTCAAACGAAACAAGAACAAAATACAAAAACGTAATTACTATACAGAATGTTCATGATGCCTATATACACAGATGATACAACGAAATGATAAATTAAACGAGCAAGGTTGCACGAAGTTTTGTGTTGCTTCTTTGCAAGACCCAATACTTTAAAACCAAATATACGACTTTGCTTTATAAGGTATAAAAAAAAACCCCACAAGATACGCTAAATTCCTACTTTACTCTATACGACCTTCGAAAAGTAACTAATCCGTTGCATTATATCCGACTGGGTAAGGAGATGACAATTTTAAATCGTTAATCCTAGCTTACTGTCACAGAGTTATATAACCAAAGCATTATATCTAAAAAGAGTTTACTCCAGGCCAAAATATTAGGTTGCCGTACTCTACCTTTCTGACGAGCACACCGCCGTCTCTACGGTATGCACTGCTGCCCTACCAACTATACGACTTTACTTCTTAAGTTTAAGAACAAAAGAAAAGAAAACAACCCGCTAAATTCCTACTTTACGTAATATACACATAGAAAAGAAACCAACCCGTAGCATTATATCCGACTGGGTAAGGAGATGAAAATGTTAAATTGTCAAACCTAGCTTACTGTCACAGAGTCGTGTAACCAAAGCATTATATTTAGGCAAAAATATTAGGTTGCCGTACTCTACCTTTTTGATGAACACACCACCTTTCGTACTGTGTGTACTGCTGCCCTACTTAGAGAAGTTAACAATTTCCTGTGATAATTTTTAATGTGGATATTTTTCCTGTTAAATTTGACCTCATTTTGACAGAGCAGGTTCTCTGATTATTTATAATTGCCGTTGTTTTCACAAGGGTGAAATTACTGTGTATCTCTTAAACAAGTAGAGTCACCTGCCTTTCGTATTTCACTCTGAATTCAGCCCAAATTCTGAGTCACGGGGAAACGTCATTCCTGCGTCGTATCTCGAAACTTTTTGACGCTAGATCGTTGGAAATGTTTTGTTTCGTGCTGTAAGACATTGGCAGATTTTATAGCACTATACATTTTAATGTTTGTCCCATCGGAGAGTGAGTTATATTTGAAATGGAGCACCTAACAGACTCGTAAGCTTGGCTCTGCGTAAAATTTTCAACACCTGATGCCCCGTTGTGACGAAGCTGCCTGTGCAAAAAGAAAAATTAAAACTCCAGCTTACATTTCCAAAGTTTTGATTCTGTAACAGCTTAATCCAAGATGGGGGGTGGGGGGGGTGCGAGTTGTGTTTTAAAGTTTAGACTTAGCAAGACAATCTTCATGATAAACACATTTAATGCAGTGCTAAGATTTTACTTTCTGAATGCTCAGGTCTGGAAATTGAATGCCAGCACGTGCTACAATTTTAAAATATTGTATTTAAGCCATATTGACAACTTAAAATGGGGGTGGGAGATGCGACTTTGGGAATCTATTCAATTAGTGATTCAGCATATTAAGAATATGTCAACAATATATTCATGCACATGTAAGGAATTAAACCGATTGGATAAAAGAGGTAGAAGACGTAGTGACAATGGCGATAGAGAAAGAGATGCTCTTCAACACTTTCACTGTCCGGTCTTTTTCTAAGAGAACACTAAACATATTGTAAATGGCACCATATCAAAAAGTGAGAAGTGGGAGATATCTCATTCATATATGTTGAAGTGTTTAATCTCAGAAGATTTGTCAGGTTAATCAGAGGTGTTGTGCTGTGGGAACGGCGTTCCCTTACTGTTTCTGCGCTTTCTCTTACTTTTTTGCGCTCGCCATTGTACCGCCGCATCTGATGAACATGTGTTCCTTCACTTCTTTATTTAGCACTTCACAAATGATGTTAATGAATGATTCTAATTTGAGAATTTATTCGGAAAGAAACGACAAAATTGTGTGCTTCAATGAGAGACAAAATAAATGAGTATGGTCTGCCACGACTAACCCCCATCTCATTATCTCTATTGCTGTTTATCTATGCTTGATACTGAGTTAGGACTTCCTCTATATGTTTATGATTTCAATATTTCGTGACGTCCTTTTTCACTCCGCTCTATGTTTTACCGACGACTATTTAATAAAGACAATGTTACTTCCGTGTTTGATCATACCTGCTATGTGTCGCACCTATACGGTCATACGAAAAATTCCCCTGTAAGTGGGGTGTTGATTGTCAAAAGCCTGGACAAGGGAGATTTAATCTCAAATACAAGGTAAATGCTTATCTATTTTTGAAAGACTAATGTCACGTCCGTTGTGTACGGGAAGTAATTATTTTCAAGTAAAACCTGGATTAGGGTGTTATTCATAGAATCAGAGAGATTTCATATGAAATTACAATTATTTATCGCTGATAGATTGTATAATTTGTCATTTCTAGCATTGATCTGAAAATCAAAGAAGTGTCATAGATATTGTCTGAAAATCAAAGAAGTGTCATACGTATTTAGTTTTCTTCCTAGATGTTGATAAATAGCATTAATGTTATCTTGTTATTTTATTATTATTATTATTATTATTATTATTATTATTATTTGGTGTAGTTGCAATAGTAGTAATACTAGTAGTAGTAGATGAGGGAGGGGTGAGTGATATAATACCTCACCTGTTATGGTGTTTTTATCTATCGTTATCTAGGAGATGATCGATCACGGTTTTATTGCCCTGATTGAGCAAACAATACAATAAAATATGAAATTAATGGATGGAATAATAGAGATCTGAGAAAAAAATCTTGAATAGAGCAACTAGAGACCCAGTATTCAAATATAACAATTTAATCAATTATATACACAAAATCAAACTGAACGTAGCATTTCAATGATACACTTTCTCTTGGAAACAGAATTACAAAATTTATGCGAAATGCAATTAGCCGTTCCGTTATACCGATAAAACAAATAAAATCGAGTGAATGACTGAACTCAAATTGCCGGTCAGCGTTGCCGAATTTCATCTCTCGATCGATCGATCGACCCTCTTCGGGTCACCAATCGTAACTTGGATATAGTCTGCACTCCTCCTCACTATACAGCACAGGTATAGAGCTATTTTTCCCTTTGTGCCCTTTCGAAACTCCCTCTTTCTATGTTGCCAAATCTCTCTCTCTCTCTCTCTCTCTCTCTCTCTCTCTCTCTCTCTCTCTCTCTCTCTCTCTCTCTCTCTCTCTCTCTCTCTGGTTCCGTGTCTCTCAAATTCGTCCAGACCCCAGTCCGTGGGACGATTCATTTAACGAGAAAGGTATGTGTTAATTTCCTCGGAGTCCCTTAGATCTCCCTTTCGGCAGAAACACTTGGACTGCAGAATTTTGCAAGGGCAATTACTTAAAACGTTGAATTTCGTCGGGTAAACACCCCCTCGTTAAGCTTAGCCAATTAGGGTTAACTTCCTCTAACCGCAAAAATTTTAACACTCCTAAGTCAGAATAATTCTCACTAGTCTGCCTGTATTAATAACTAGTCTCGAAAATTTCATTTTATGACACTTATTTAATATCACTGAAGTTTTCCAAAATTTTGTCTCTGGTGTGTCTCAGCTTTATCATTTCCTCTACTCGACCCTACGTTAACATATCTGTTGGACCGTTATCCTAGCGGGTCCTAATTAAAATCCAGCCGTGCCACAAACAGAGCATTGATTAACCATCGCAAGCTACCAAATTTTGGAGAGCCTAGACCATATGTCAATCTTAATGGTTGCGTGCCATCCTGACCACTACAGTTGTTGTTGTTGTTATAGGGTTTAACGCCATTTTTCAGCACAAGATAGGCTATACATGGCGGCCAGTATTAATGGTGGAGGAAGAACCCTGGAAAATCCCAGGAAGAACCACCGACCCACGAGAAGCTACTGGCAGGCTTTCTCACATACCCACGTTAGCCGAGCCTGGACTCGAACTTACGCAGACAGAGGTGAGATGGCAGTGATCCGTAACGGTCAGCGCTTTAGACCACTCGGCCACTCGGGTCCCCCTGACCACTACAGAATATCCTGCGAAAATATCTATTAAAAAAATTGGCTCTATTCAATAGTAGTAGTAGTAGCATTTACTTAATAAATCGGAAAGAAGCACAGGAATATTTGTAGGTATTTATGCTATCGTATGTATGTATGTATGCATGCATGTATGCCCGCACGCACGCATGCACGCACGTACGTACGTACGTGATTGACGATGTTGAGATTTAATTCATGTTTTGTAGTCAGTACAGCATGCTCACAAACTCGTGTTTTACTTCATTTAAACATAAGCCGACGCTAGATAAAAATTGTGTCTTGACCTGACTTCAGTATAACTGCAAAATGTCTGAATAGTACATTTATCAAAAATAAATTAATAATTAATAAGAAATAGAAGACATTTCACTGGTTACAGCCACAATTGTTGATCCATATTACTTATCTGATAAATTCATCAGGTACAAATTGCAAATACTAATATCACCTTAAGTAGTGGATAATTTCTAGTCACATTGGAATATTGAAGCGGTTGCTTTGTTATTTAGTCCGACGTCATCTTTCAATAATAACTATAGTTACAAGGGTGAGTTGATAGAAAGAAATAAAGAGTTGATATCTTGGACTATCTAATGAAGGACTGTAGAATTAGTGATGTTCAACAGCTTCATTGATTCGACCGCTCGTACACATCGGGGAGTTAACTAAATTCTCTTCATAATGGGCGCATTTGAGATGACTCTATGCCTGTTTACATTTAGTCATAGGATATTGTGGGGACGTTTTCCAAATGCAAAATACAGTTCCCCGAGAGTCTGATTGCATAAACTTTCTTAAAACTAGATAGATTGCATGATTAAAAAGATACCTTCTCGAACCTCAGTAGCCACTTGCCACTTTGTCGAAACCTAATTTAGATAAGCCCAGATGCGACAAACAAATTCCTTAAAACAGTAAGACGCCATGGTAGAAAAGTAACGTTAAATAAAGAAATATCTTAAAAACAAATTTGCTGCATTATGCACTCAAACCAGTTTATATATTAAAATCAGTCATATTTACATTCAAATAGAATGCTTTATGTTTAAAAATATAGCATTTCTCAAAATGCAAGAGGTCTCAAATTGCCATTTTATGCCCTATAGAGACATTTTCATGCGTCGCGGCTAGCAGACACACACACACACACACACACACACACACACACACACAAAGCTACTAGCAAGCATTAGTATCATAAGCAAGATGTGAGAAATACGTAAATATACCATTGCACAGGGTTTATATTATTCTTTTGTTTTTAGAAATTCATACTACACGTTAGTAGGTAATAGGTGTCTATAATAAAACCATTTGCCTTAGAGAACTCCTAACTTCAACTGTCAAAATCTTATTTCAAATTTCAGAAATTCGTTATATATGAAAAGGTACCGTGAAAATTGTGGAAAGTACCCAAAACACTTATGGCGAGTACATGTATGTATACCAGCTCTTTTTCTCACTTGCTACATATAGTTCTGCAAAAGGTACTGAGTTTATTGTTTATGTAACTAAGCTTGAACTCAATCTAAAAGGAGGTATTTTTGTGCAATAAAGCTTGAACTCCGTCTGGAAAGAGACACTAAGTGCATAGTTTATGAAAAAATAGCTTGTTCTCAGTACAGAAAGATATACTGAGTTTATTGTTTGAGTAATACAAATGGAACTCAACGAGCAACGGGTACTGAGTGTATTATATAAGCAATAAAGCTTGCACTCAGTCCGGAAAGAGGTATAGAGTGTAATGTTTAAGCAATAAAGCTTAAAATCAGTCTGGAAAGAGATGTTGAGCGTCATGTTTCAGCTATAAGGCTTGAACTCAGCCCAGAAAATTGTATTAAGTGTATTGCTTAAGTAAGTAAACTGGAACACAGTCGGAAATATGGCATTTACTGAAGCAATAAAACTTGAACTCGTTAAGGCAAGACGTATTCAGTCTATTGTTTAAGCAATTTACACAATAAAACTTAAACTTAGGTCAAAGAATAACTTTCATGCTAAACCATGTCTTTCAGATTTTGTTATATTGCATTTTCTATGTTTTCTATTCTTCTTTATTGTTTTTTTTTTTTCTCAGCTGACGTTTGTAATCAGTCATTTTCAAAAGTATTATTTCAGTTAGTAAAATCATCTTAAAGAAATGAAATGGACAAACGTACAAACACATGCATACACGAAGGGCCCATTCCAACCTTCACAAAGAAGTATTGTTTTGGCCAAGACAAAGGCGGATTTCGATAATGGTTACGAAAATGACCATATTGTACGTTGTTAAAGATTTGACAAGAATCCCATGTCGCACATTTTTGTTATGTCAGATGTATTTTGTGGCACGTTCTAAAGTTTTAGAACCCTCCACTATAACCTCTACCCACCTCCCCGCTCTCTCTCTCTCTCTCTCTCTCTCTCTCTCTCTCTCTCTCTCGCTGAAACCTATGTGCTGTATATTTCACCGGTTGCAGAACAGCTGTTATTTTCTTATATCATAGATCCTTTATCTCGTCTAGGATTGACAATAATGTGGCGAGTGTATACAAATGTTCAGACCTTCTGTATATCCTGTTGCCATAACCTCGTGAACACAAAACAGCTCGTTCATCCTTTAATCGGGATATTATTTTAAGTCATTGCTTATGGAAATGCATTTGTTTCCAGATTAGTGACCCTGTTAAAACCGACCAAATGCAGACATTGTACAATTGTGGTTACCCATCCATGTTTAAATTGTGTAGTGCAATCCTTCCAATATGCAGAATATGCAAATATGTAAATAACTTGGAATTAACACCACATGCAATTCTTCCTTCTCAGTTGCTGGTTGTCTAATTCAATCATTTAACACGGTCAACTTGTGTTTTTGAGGAAAACATGTACATAACTTGCACAAATCTATTCGAAGGTTAAATAGTTCGGGTGCACAGTAAGGATGAGAAAGAACACAAAAATTGACCATTCTCTCTATACGGTAACCATGTCAAAGTAGATTTGATTAAATTGTGCGTTTTATGGTACATCAATACTCGGAATGTAATGCTGTGCAGAGTCAAAAAAATCCATCTTGCACAAGTATACACAACACTCATTGGTAACAACACTTATCACAATTTATTGAAACCTCAAAGGTCAAAGTTTAAACCTGTATTGCATGGAGGAATTGCAAAAATAAATAAGGAAAACAAGTAGTTGAATTTTTTATTTTCTGATTTACATTTTCGTCTCAACTTTGCTCAGTGATTTTATAATTAATTCCCTCTAATCCCTTTTGGGAAGGTTTGAACAAGCAATGCATTCCGAATACAGAGATTAAGTTAGAGGTGTACATCTATGACCAACCTGGTCTAGTAGTCAATTGGGTACCAGTGGTCTATGTAGTTAAAATAGCAACCGGGCACTAGTAATCTGTGTAGGCAAAGTAGTATTTTGGGTAATAGTGCTTTGTGTAGCTGAAATAGTCAATAGTAAAGTAGTACCTTGTGTAATTGAAGTAATCAACCGGGTCCTGTTACTCTCTGTATATTAAGCAGCTAATCAGATACTAGTACTCTGTGTAGTTTAAAATATTCAGTCGGGTACTATTACTCTGTCCCGTTGAAAATATTCAGTCGATACTAGTACACTGTGTGGTTGAAAATATTCAGTCTATACTAGTACACTGTGTAGCTGAAAATATTCAGTCGGGTACTAGTACACTGTGTAGTTGAAAATATTCAGTCGGGTACTAATACTCTGTGCAGTTGAAAATATTCAGTCGTGTACTACTACTCTGTGTAGTTGAAAATATTCGGTCGGATACTAGTACTCTGTGTAGCTGAAAATACTACAGATTTATGTATGTGAAGGAGTCAATCTTAGACTGGTAACCATTGTAGTTGAAGTAAATGTGAAACAAAGCGTAAATTGGATCCTTGCTCTTACATCGTGCAGATTTCATTTGAAAATATTTAATTTAAATAAATCTGATAATGACTGCAATTAAACATGACCGAAAATCAGCACTTTCATCTTAGTTTTCTTCATCACTATCATCGCTTTGTCGTAATGGCGAGCTTAAATTATTATTATTAGTAGTATTAGTATTAGTATTAGTATTATTTATGGGGAGCTATTATTATTATTATTATTATTATTATTATTAATGGGAGCTATTATTATTATTATTATTATTATTATTATTAAGAAGGTATTACGGGAATCAGCTGTTGCTGGGAGATTCTCAACTTCTGATTTCTGGTCTGAATACACCTCTTTATTTTTCATACTTGATGTTACCATTAAACATAGCCTACGCTAAACATTTCACTCTAGATTTTAAATTTCCGCAGGTGTCTCGTATCACTTCACCACTCAGAACTTCCCTAATGATTACATGCACCTGTTTGAGTAGTTTAGTTTTCGTTTGGTGTTTTATTGCGCAGAGCAACACAAGTAGGTTATTTAGTGCCGAGGCAAATGGAGTAATATGCCTTGCCCACGAACACACCAGGATTCGATCTCGCACCCTGTATGTCGTGAATCTTGTACGCTAACCACTCAGCCACAGCGGCTTCCTTGAGGAATTCAAGTATCTCAAGAGATCGATTTTGCTTAAGGTAATTTGTTACTTTACTTATATATTTTAAGTATGACCTGGCCGAGATAGGCATACTTTCTTTCTCATGGTATGCCTAACGTTTCCTGTACTTATTGGGGATGGCAATATATTTCATTACTGGAGATATAATACATGGTCTTTATCACTTTTCTGATTTGGCGTACAGAATTTTTTACCAGTTAACACCGTTGGGCAGCGTCTTGACTTTTGATACCTTGATTGCAAACGTTATAAATCGTTTGACTGTAGAAAGACCTTAGCTTATTATATTTACTTTTCCTGGGAATTTTCTCGATAGTGATCATCATTTCAGGCTTAATACTTTTAAAACTTTTCTCTCCACTGTTTTTTCAATATCACCATTCAGAGGGCGAACCACCTGCCTGGCACAGACATTTAATCTGCAATAGTCATAAGTTTAAAGTTCATCAGCTGCTTGAATGTTGACTCTTTTTATCACATCCTAAACTCATTTCTTCTCGTTTCGATTTTGAAATGTATTGATCCTATCAGTTATTAATATTCCTCGTGGTTTGGTTTGGTTTCAGTTTCCACACTAACATCAAAGAGTTTTTATCAAAACCGTAGCTAACACTGTCCGATGCGTCATTAATGTTTTATCATTTCTGTACCGGCATCCTTTGATTATTTAGGGTTTAGTATTGTCATTACATAGTCTGAGGTCAGAACGAACGTTGCTTCGTGCAAATGTGCTTTCGTGTATATCGTCCTTTATTTCTATATTTAGACACTGCATGTGGCCTTGGTAATTTAGTCTGTAAATGTTATGAATTGTTTTATTTGTAGTCTTACAGAAACATTATCAGTTATACAGTATGACTGTTTGACTGCTGCTTGCTCTTAAAGGTCAGTTTGTTCTTGGAAAGTTCGCATTTCTTGACCCACCTGAACATTTGTGCTCCAATCACTAATGTGTAAAGATTCTAGACTATACGGTGCACGCTGCTGATTTAGATACATATGAGTTTCTTTTCAATGTTTGGACTACCTTACAATTAATATTTTCAACATAACTTACTCTTTGATCATACATACATACGTACGTACATACATACATTAAAGAGTAACATATACATTTTACTATTTTCGAGATTACACATTATCTGCGTTATTAAAAATTAATTTCTAGCGTTTGACCATGCAAGAAAAGTATATACGAATGTAATTACTTTCTTACACCAATTTTCATATTGACTGAGTTTTTGGTCAAGTCTTGTTAGTTTATTATGAAACATTGCAGTGAACAGCCTTTCGAAAAAATTATTTCATGGAAAGGATTCTAACATCATTACCTTTAAAATAAAACGTGGAGTCGCATCGAGGTATATAATTAATATTTGTAACACCGAATATGCAGTCTATCTCTCTCGATTGACTGAGTTCGTGACTTTATTGTGTAACCATGTGGACACTAATGATAAAGATATATCACATGAATGTGTACAGTATGACTGAATATTATTGCTTTTCACTCATCCTTAATTTTAGAGATCCTCTCATCGCCTCCTCCTTATTTTCCCTATATTATCTGTTTCTTGTAATTCCTTACACATACGACAATATCAAGATCATGTGTATTATATGACGATTATTCCTATTATTTCAATGCAATACACATAGAAATAATGAAGGTGGCAAAGTCACCGAGAATAGTTCTTACGTTGCATTTTGCAGTGATAAAATGTGTTATTCAAATATGCTTTAAATATATATGTCTGAGGAGACTGTATTCAAATCGATACAGACTTGTATTATCGGTGTTTAAGAACTGCATAAATGAGTCAATTTTAGACGTTAACAATACAAAACCTTAATATACAGATAAAAAGTATCACATGATTTTTGTATCAGTTCCTGTTCACATATGTATAGTTTAATGTTTATATTAAATGTATGTATTTTTTAAATCAGCAGAACGGACATATTACCCTTGGAAGTAGTTACTTAACATGGTTAAAAGACGTAGAAAAGTTAGGAAATACGGTGGACGTAACAAATGAGTTTGAAAGAAATGGGTTCTTGCTGCAAATAGGCTGTGAAGAATGTATTTGATGGATATATTTTATAATGAGATCCCAAAAGAAGAATATAAAGGAGGACAAGAGATTTCGAGTTTATTT
>JAECUM010061333.1:0-14139 GCA_016617855.1 Megalonaias nervosa
TGTCCTAGTCATTTTCCCCCATTCTTCCCCACCTATTTCCTCCATTCCTCCTCCATTTCCTGTCTATTGTCGCTGCCCTATTGCTTTTGCCTACCTGTTTTAGTGGGTGTGCATGCAGGGGGTGATAATGTAGGAAAGAGATGGGGAAAAAATTATAGGAGGTAAATAAATATTTTTTTTTTTTTTTAATATTACAAGGAGTTAGTAATTTCTACCATGTAGGACTAAGGGTTATATATATATATATTTATATATATATATATGTATATATATATATGTCTATATATATATATATATATATATATATATATATATATATATATATATATATATATATATTAAAAAGAGTTAGTAATTAAATGAAATTTTTTTACTATTACTACCATGCAGGGGAGGTAATAAGGAAGAAGGTGGTGTGTTGGTCTTACCTTTGGATTTGTGTTTTGTTTTGTGGACCTGCCCTTTAGCTAGCAGTTGCTTTAGTCCAGGGTTTGTGGACTCGCCATGCGGCTAGCAATTGCTTTAGTCCTAGATGCCATTTTATTATTGTTTGTTTATTATGTTTTTATGGACTTGCCATACGGCTGGCCCTACGCCATAGTCCATTTGTGTTTGTATTTTGTGTTGCTCGTTTGGACTTACCATACGGCTGGCCTGTGCCATAGTCCATTTTTGTGTGTAATTTCTGTTACGCGTTTATTCATATTTTCCCGGTTTTGTCGATTTCCTTCTTACCTTTGGGTTTGTGTTTTGTTTAGTGGACTTGCCCTTTAGTTAGCAGTTGCTTTGGTCCAGGGTTTGTGGACTCGCCATGCGGCTAGCAATCACTTTAGTCCTAAATGCCATTTTATTATTGTTTATTTATTGTTATGTTTTTATGGACTTGCCATACGGCCGGCCCTGTGCCATAGTCCATTTTTATGTGTAATTTGTGTTACGCGTTTATTCATATTATCCTGATTTTGTCGATTTCCTTCAGGAGCAGTAGGCTACTTTTGTAGGTGATCTCGAGGTTGTTGTTCTTGGTCTTGTCCAGTATTTCTGGGTATGTTGTCGGAGATCCGATTCGTTTTTGGTATTCACTGAAGATGTTCCTTTGTAGTTGGTACTTGCTGCAGGTGTTAAAGACGTGGTCGAGTGTTTCCGGTTGTGGACAGTGTGGACAGTTTGTGTTATCGTTCTGTTGGTCCTTGATGAGTTTTCCATAGCTGCTTTTCAGCAGTTATCTACTAACCACACAAACGGACGCGAACGCATAAAACACACACTATACTATCCACACAAACGGACGCGAATGCATAAAACACGCCACATCTACTATCCACACAAACGGACGCGAAAGCATAAAACACACACACTATACTATCCACACAAACGGTAAGAGAAGAAAAAAACACACCATATCTACTATCCACACAAACGGACGCGAACGCATAAAACACACACACACTATACTATCCACACAAACGGTAAGAGAAGAACAAAAAACCCCACACCATATCTACTATCCATACAAACGGACGCGAATGCATAAAACACACCATACATAATATTCACATAAACGTACGCGAATGCATAAAATACACCATATCTACTATCCACACAAACGTACGCGAATGCATAAAACACACTATACTATCCACACAAACGTACGCGAATGCATAAAACACACAACATATATTATCCACACAAACGTACGCGAATGCATAAAACACACCACATATACTATCCACACAACGAACGCGAATGCATAAAACACACCACATCTACTATCCATACAAACGAACGCGAACGCAAACACAAACACACACACACACACGCGTGCACACACACACATACACACATCAGTAAACAAGTGAGTGTTTATAGTCACACTGCTCTACATTCACACAAATTGGCAAATTGAATAGTGTCTCTTTTCTAAGGATCTGGTTAGCCCTGAGAAGGGCTGTTTTTAGAACTTCAGATGCACCTGGCCAATGGTTACACCTCCCAGGTCTGGCACCACAGACACATCTCCTACTCCAATCATTGGCACAGTTCAGTGTTGTTCTTGGGAGCGTAGAGGGAGATTGAGTGGCTTCACTATCCCACTCCTCCGTTTGTGGAATAGTGAAGACTCGTTCCCTCTGTGTTCTTCTATGCCACACTCTTGGATGTTGTGGCCTCCTTGCTTCCTCTGCATGCTGTACTGGTTGTTGTTGTTGTTGTGGTTGTGGCTGTGGTTGATATGGCGGTACTGGTTGTGGAGGTGTACTGATCATTGGCTTCACCTCACACACAGGTCTCATTATGAGGTGAGAGAGGATCCCTCCCTTCATTTCCTTCTCCTCTTCTTTCTTCCTCTTCTTCTCTTCCTCTTCTATCCTTTCCTCCTCCGCTATGGCCTCCATGGCCAGTTCGTCTCGCAGCCGCCTGGCATACTCCAGGTGCATCTGAAGTTCCAGTAACTTTTGAAGTTCTGTTATTCATTTTCAGTGTTGACGAGTCAACGATGGGTAGCCAGACTGACGATCGCGCCGCTTTATATACTTGAAGCACGGACGTGAAGGTAAACATCCCCTGACATCAAAACTTACCATCAGATCAAACGCGCGGACCTAAAAGAAACACTCACGTTGACTTTTTTACTTACAAACACAGACATGCACGATTCGACAAGACAGAAACGATGTGTGGATTTTTTTTTTACTGACAAAAGAAACGAGGTGCTTACAGACACACTTCTATTTTTTTGAAACATACAAACACACAATTTTTTTTGGCAATTGAATTAGTATGTCTTTTCTGGAGTATAGGGTAGCCCTGAAAAGGGCTGTTTTTGTTGACGAGGAGTGATGGCAATCTTTTTTACTGTATAAGATTACGTCCCCGTCTGACGGCAGGCTTTCCTATACGATACGGCCTGCTTCTGCGAAAAGAGAAAGAGAACTCTTTGGTGCCCACACGACAGTCCACAAAACCTCTGTCTGGTTCTTGCTGCTGCTGCTGCTGTTCCTGTTCTCTCTGCTTCTGAAGTCTGTACTTCTCTGTCCATTCTTCTTGTTCTTTCTTGATTTCCTCTCTGAAGACCACTTCTACCAGGTCTTGGGCTATTGATAACATCCTAACATTCTCTATCTTTTCAGGCTTCGGAATCAGGTTTAGCCTGACACGATGTAAATTCACGTAAGCTTCGTTCAGCTTGGCTAGTCTGGAAGGCATGTTCATAAGTAGACGAGTCAACCATGGATAGCCAGATTAGGTAGGTCAGATTGGAGACCGACCCGCCTTATATGGTTCAAACGCGGACGCGATAGAAAACATCCCTACTAGGGTTTTTGTTGAGTCGAAACGTTATGATAGCTAATGTCATGCTGGGGGATAGAGAGAAGTCAAAGAGCATATATTCACAGTCTTTTTTTTAAAAAACAAACGACAGACACATTTTTTCAAAACTAAACTTTTTTATTCAACAAACAATTAACCACTAACAATTAACAATAACATCAGATAAACTTTTTATGACAAGGTTGACAACGTTGTGAAATCATGTGAAATTTCCACTGATGCAAGCCATTGATATACACTACGTTGCCTAGCTAAAGACAAAAGATAGCCATAATGGTCACAAAACCATCGATCTAATTTCTCATCGTTTCTAGAAGAGTTACGATCAAAATAAGTCACTAAATGTTCTAAAGGATATCCAAGACTGCGTTGATGAAGAAAATACACACAATATTGTTCACACACCATGGAATCTGTGCCTTGTAATTTCACATTATTGAATCGTGTCGTCTGGGCATTTCTTCTCATAAAGTCGATGATGTCGTCTTCCAAAGGGGGTAATCCATACGAATCAAAATACTCCACACAATCCTCTTTAGGGAAGTATACGGCTACCCAGTTAGTTCCTGGGAGATGACTGTCGTCCGTGTTGATGACATAAGCTTGATGGTCTTGAGGTTTGCGATGAGGTAGTTCATCTTAAAGCGCACACGACAGGATTCCAAGAAGCAGTATACGAACTGTTGTTTAAAAGGTAATAAAGTTCCCAGGTATCCATTTTTTTTCCACAGGTAATGATAAGTCATCAATTCAATTCTGACTTTTTCTTTGAAAATCTCTGACAAGTAACCGTTTCTTTGCTTCGTCTCTGTACCTTGGGCTAAGAGAGCTTCGATGCGATAGATCTCCAGAGTAGTCAATGGAGGGCAGGAATAATCACGCAAGCCTTTATACCACTCATGCAACACTGCTTCTTCCGAGATGAGACTCCAAGCGTCGTCCAGATACTCGTCCAATTTTTCTTCTTGGCTCATTATGAGACATTTATCATGTTGAATTTGACCGTGATGATCGTTTTGACATCCATAACACTCTTTCTTGGTCAATTCCGTAATTTTATCCGCCAGGTGTTTGGCAAAACAGGACACTAAATGTTGTTCTTGTTTTGGCCATCTGGACGTGACCACACTTCGTCTTTGTCTTAGGGTTCTACTTTCACGGTATCCTCCCATTCCATTTCCAAAGATTCTCTACCGTTCAAAGAGAGATAAGAATCTTCCATAGTTTCTAATAGTCTAGAATGACTTCTCTCAAACTGTTGATTCCTATGGTATTATCGAATTCGGCATACAGGATGACGTTCAACGTCTCGGTGAGAGCTTCTGGAAACTGAAGTTCTACACGCAGTTGAATGAATTTTATAGAGTGGAAATGTCCATCGTCGCTGCCTTGGTCTGGAGTGAAATCAAAGGCCCACAAAGTGTAACCTCCTACATAATCTTCGTACGAAATACCGTGACTGGTGTTGGTTCCTAGCTGTCCGGTAGCTTCGTACAGGGACAAGTACGATCTCAAGTAAATCTTCTAGGCAAAGCTAGGTTCGAAGGGTCTGGTACACAAGGTCTTGCCATCGCGACTGACTTTTATCTTGGACACTCTGTAATGCTTAAACTGGAAGGGATTGTGATCGTGGGCTCCGTTGAGAGCTGAATTGCTGACGATACCAACAATTAAACGTTTGGGTAACTGTCCCTGGAAAAGATGATCTTCGATCTTGGATCGGAATCCAGCAGCAATGGTGAATGTTTTCACTTCTACGCGTCGTATCGGATACATGGTGGTCGTTCTGCTCAATGTCTGACTCATGTCGTTTCCCGCTTTAGGTAACACGGTGCACGTTAAGTCTGGCTTCTTGGATGATGGTTTTGTACTCGTTGGCATGAGCCATCAAATGGAAAGCGACACTGCTGAGATTTAGTCTCAGGCGAATAGCCACTCCGATGAGCAAATACTTGTCTTGCAACCACATGTCCAAATCCAGACGATCCGTCAGTTCTAATCCTTGCAGGATTTTCTTTCTACGGTCGTTAAAGCCCACATTGTGAGGATCGTCATCTGCATTCAGGGCTGTGTCGTTAAACTTGTCCTCACCTGCGGTGTCAGGTTTCCAAACCACGCAAGCACCCAGATGAGTATTCTTTGCCTCTTTTCCGTACGTCAAGAGATTTTCCAAGTACGCTCGATAAGGGTAAGTATCCATGCTACTGTTGACCAGTTTGTTATTCAAGTACAAATCCATTTCGCTGAACAAGGAATGCATGAAATTGTTGACGGGAGCTACTCTGGCATCGGCTCCCGGATTGGTGTTGTCCGTTTTGATCACTTTGAGTTTCAGGTACAAGTAACTGCTATTCAGATCGATGTAATCTTCGGGTTGTCCTTTGATTTCAAACTCGATGGGAGCTGAATCCGTCAAAGAGGAGACGGGATGAAATTCGACCTATTGGGATTCTTGCATCGGCATCATGGTGGGTGGCATGGCAAACAGATCCATTTCCGACTTGGAACAAGAGCAAGACTCTCGGTGCATCATTTTCTTGTTTTTTAATAATTAAAAAGTCTAAGTCTCAGACGGTTTTTCTTTTCTTAGTCTTTCTAGCTCTAGGGGTGTGAAGTCCTCTGAAGGGGTGTTTACGTCGTCTTTTTCTGCCTTGTCCTTGCTGTGGCGTCAGGGAAGCAGGAATGCCTAACTCGTCAGTGCCCAGGGCATTTATAGGAGTTTCTCTTCGGCCCAAAATGTCTTTGCCCGTTTGAAGCAAGACATTTTTGCCTGCTCTCAAGAAAGCTTCTTTAGGATTTTGTTTGTCAATGATGACATTTTGGAGAACTTTTTTACCTTGTGTCAACGTGGCATCTTTCAAGGCGTGCAATCCCCGTGTCACCATCGGTTTCAAAACGGGAACCACTGTACGAAAGGCCGATTTGAGCACCTAAACCATGTCCTTGCTGTCGAGCGACTCCTTGGTACACAGGATACATGACTGACAAAAAGTTAGAATAATCGTTTTCGAAAATGGAGTTTCACTGTGACTTTCCCTTTGGTGAATGAAATATTTTGCCCCAGATCTCCTTTTATAGTAATGTTGACAGTGTCGAAATACGACTTGCTGACGGGCAAATAGTGAGGATGTACAAATTCGCGGTGAACATGATAGGTGTTTCCACCTTCCTCGTCAGCAGCCGTGGCAGAATCCACCTTGAAAGGAATGACACGCAGTAACGGTACGGAGGTGTATCCCACCACGTTGTACTCCGCCACATCGAAGTACACAAACATCAAATTCAGTCCTTGGTTCATTTCTACAGGGAATCGAAATTATTTCGCAAAATCCAAGTTACCGGTCATGGCTTGTATTTCGTTTCTCATCTTTATCAACTTGGGGTCTCCACCCAAAGTGTCATACAATTCAGGACAAAATGTAATGGCCAATACTTTGTCCTCTGAAACTTTCATCATTAGGCGACGAGCTATTTTGTTGTATTTGATCGTGACACTTTTTTTCTAGTTTTCTCCAAAAGTTTGCCAAACACGTTATTGAACCTGGCAGCAATGGCGTTCACCAAATGTTGACCACTAAAATAATAGCCTGAGGAAATTTTCAACCGATAAGTGGTCCGTTTAAATGTGGGGTCTTGTGATTTCATAGTCACCTATGGCGCGTTCATCCAAGCGTTGTTGCACTTGCTCGTAATGAACTTCTACAGTAAAAGTGTTTTGATTTTCGACGATGTTTTTGATTTGTGTAGGGTGAATCATTTCCACCAAAGCCAGTTCCCAATGGGCTTCGTGATCCCATTGGATGGCCTGAGGTAATTTGGCCGTGTAACAGCATAAGATGTTATTGGGAAACACCTCCATGGAACTGTCACTGGGTAACGTTAAGTAAAATTGGTTGTTCATAATTCCAGAGTTCTAGTGTCCGAGGGGTCGCTGGAAGTCAGAGGAGTGTCTAAAAGAGGATGGTTGGAAGGGTGACTGACGTGGACGCAAGACTCCCGTTGTTGTTCCCGTTAGAGGAATATTTCAGAGACGGATTGGGAAGAAGGTAACCAATGCAACTGCTGAATAAAATGGTCCACAATTGTTTGTCTCCTTGTTGCAAACTCAGATTGGCAATGGCAGCACCGATGACACAATAAACCACAAAGATTTGACAGAAAAAGACAATTTGCGTTTTAGGCACACGTTCTCCACACCACGCCCACAAGGGTTGCTTTTTGTAGATCTTGCAGAGAAGAACTGAGGGAAGGAGTGGTTACTGCGGTAGCTGAGGCTGTGTTGAAGGGCATGATGGTCACTTCTTTTTATAGTCGATGATTTGCGAAGCGTCGATCCAAGAGTCAAAACTGGGAGGATATCCTTTCCAAAGTACTTTGACTTCTTTGACACGTCATTTTCCCACTTTTCGGGTTCTCCGATCGAGAATGCTTTCGATCTCGTACACTTCGTCTTCTTTTTTGGTCACACGTTGTAACTCGGGCAAGTAAAACGTTCCTTTTAACACTTCCCCGTTCATGTCTTCCAATTTATAGACATGAGGATGACGGCTATGCACACGTTCGGTGACACGAAACAATTCGGTGGTCAAGTTGGGTAAGTAACCATTGTCGAAAGTGCGTTTGGTTTTGCCAGTGCGCACCCAATCTCCTACTGCCAACACTCCACCTTTCTTGGGGACAGTCACTGTTGGGGACGTACCAAACAGGCTCTCGAAGACGGTCACTTCGTTGTCGGGAGTCACTTCTTGGGGGGGCACGTCCGATGTTCCGCTGGTAAGATTGGTTATACGCTTGGACTAGGTGTGGCAAGACATCGATGTACTTGAGAGTGTGTTGATGCGTAAAATATTTCCACATGCGTTCTTTCAAGGTGCATTGAAAACGTTCCATGATGTTGGCTTTGGTTTCGGGATTCTCGGTGGTAAAAAAATGAATGTCACGTTTCGTCAATTCTTTTTGGAAAGCTTGGTTCAGAAATTCGGGGTGCCTTTGTCAGTTTGCCATCGAAGAGGGTGACGTCCGCTTTGTTTCAACACCAGTTTGAGGACTCGCACTCACTCACTGCTCGATTTGGAAGTCAATGGCACGAGCCAAGCAAATTTGGAAAAGACGTCGATGACAAAAACAAATATTTGTAACCACGATTGTAGGTGGCCAAATGAGAGACATCGGCTAAATCGGCTTGCCACACGGGTGCTACTTCTGGAAAATTTTCGTCGAATTTGTTTGTGTAAGGTGTACGTGGCTTGTTCTTGTAACCATCGTTGCACTTGAGGTAAACGAACACTTTTCAGTCTAGTTTTGGCAGCACGATTAAACTTCTGAACTCCTCCGTAACCTGCAGGATGGGATGGATCGTAGTAAATGCTGGCTAACACCTTCTCCATTTTTTTAATAAGTGATCCACTCTTCGCTGATAGTACTCTGAATGGGACGATGGTGTGGTTTATGAACAGCTTTACGTGTCCGATGTGCCACGCGAGTCGAAATCGAAGGTAGTGATAGTGGTGGTGGTGGTGGTGGTAATGGAATGGCTTTGGTCTTCTTTTCTTTTTTTACTTCTGGTTTCCCTTCTTTCTTTTTGACTTCTGTCGAAGGTGGAGTGGACATCATATTTTTAACCCAAGCTTTAAGTTCGTCTCGTTGGGGTGTAGGGGAAGGGGTCAACAAGGACGCTCCAATTTTATTAGGGTGGGAGCTGCTGACGGTGTTTGAAAGACTTCTGGTGCCTCTTCTTCCTCAGGCATCCGTGGGGCTGCTTCTGTCTTGACCGCTGGGGGTGGTAGTGGTGGTGATGGACTTTTCATCAGGGCCTTAAAATCTTTCAGAGTTGGCTGAGCTGTTTCATCTAAAACTTTCTGATGAAAGAGTTGCAGTCGTTGCAACAATTGACCGTACCGTTGAGATTTTTCTGTTTCTGACAAATCGCTGCGATCCATTAATGATTGCAATTCGTGTTGTAACTGGGACATCTCGGTCAAATGAGGATTGGGAGGTAAATGTTGGGTCCGTTGTTCTTGCCAACGATGGTATTCCATCCATTGTTTGTAAGGCACTAATGCCAGTTTTCGTACTTCCATTGGATTTCAAAGATCACCTCTGAGATCTTTTGACTCCAGAGGTCCCTTTTATCTTCTTGACCCTTTTACATTGGAGTTATGGCGGGTAAAACTCTTCCCAACATACCCAACACAGGTTTCGCTATTAGATCGGTAAGAAGTCCTAACAGGGGAAAAATTCCTCCGCGTTGCACAAACATCATTTTCTTTTGACGAATGGGTATTTTCTTTTGGAACATTTGGCGAAGAACGTGTCGATGTTTGGCAAAGCATTTTTTGTGTTTAGTCAAAGGTATCGTTCTTTTCAAGACATTCAGACAACATTATCTCACGGTATCAATGACGTCTTTGGAGGCGGTTTGAATGAGGTTTTTTTGCATGGGTGGAGAAGCTTTGGACAGGACGGACAACATGTCCCAATGTTTGACTAAACGAGGTGGCAGTCCTTTCCTTTTCTTTCCTTTTGGGGTAGAAGAGGAATGTCTTTTGGGGGGTGACATCTTTCTTGGTTGGTTCGTTAGTTCCGTGGCACACATAAAAAAATACACTAACGTCGATGACTTGTCACACGGCCTTTTATCCTTTTTTGGGGACTATTGCTTCGTCATAAAGGTGACGATGTGTTTTCCAGAATCGCCAAAGAATCCTCTTCTTTGATGGCTCCACTTTTTCTTTGGACGAGTGTGACTTTTCTGGGGGTGACGTCGATGTTTGGCTAAGAGCTTTTTTGGATGACGAGAGTGTCTTTTTCTTTTTCCTTTCTGGACAGGAGACCGACGATTAGGGAACATCTTTTCGTGCACAAAATACATTGAAGTCAATGACTCGACATGCGCCCTTTTATCTTATTGTTTCTTTTGGAGCTTGTCCTTTAACTTTGTGGCAAAATTATCTGCTAACTTTTCCATTTGAAATAAAGGGCCAAAGAAACCTCCCCTCTGGTGGCTTCTCCTTTTCTTTGGACGAGTGTGTCTTTTCAGAGGGTGACGTGGATGCTTGGCGATTCGATTTTTCGGATGACTAGACTGTCCTTTTCTTTTTCCTTTTTGGACAGAAGAACGACGATGAGGAGACATCTTTTGGTGCACAAAATACACTGACCTCCATGGCTCGACATGCGTCCTTTAATCCTTTTATTTGTCTGATAAGGTTTGACAGAAAAAATCCTCCCTTTTGATGACATCTCTTTGGACGAGTGTGTCTTTTCTGGGAGTGACGTCGATGCTTGACTAAGCGTTTTTTCGAATGACGTGACTGTCTTTTTCGTTTTCCTTTTCCTTTTTGGACAGGAGAAAGACGACGGTGACGGTGTGCACTTCTTTGAGGGAACATCTTTGAGCGTTCAGGAGCACAAAAACACTGATACCTATCGTTTGCTTCAGGTCTTTTTTATACTGGAATGCGTCGCCACTGATTGTCGGCTCGCAGTATCATTTTCATGGCAGGCATCACACGTCGTTAAGGGGTTCGCAACGGACTCAGTCGGGACAGTTCTTGCTTGCTTGGAAAAATCCAGTAAACTCTTTAACATGCCTGATTTCTCTTGTTTTTCGTTTCCTCTGGGCACGTCGAGGAGTGGCTTTTTTCTTGGGTAGGACTTTTGGGAGCAATGGGATCCCATTTTAAGAGGGGACGAATGATGACACCTTCTAGAGAACCGCTACCTCCAGGTTTCAAAATGATTTGCTTTTTGTTTTGGTTTGAGTGTCGATGCGAGGATCTGCTAGTTGCGTCAAGGCTACTTTGTTTCTCTCAACAAAAAAAACGTTTGGTTGATGTGGAATGTGAATGATACCTTGCAGTAATTGACGTGCTGTCACCGTAAACCATCGTAAGACTTCTTTGAGACTAGCTTCTAAGACACGAGCGCGTATTTGTGGATTTTTTTTTTCGCGACCGATGCCGTACAAGGCACGAATCAATTTGACGAGAAGATGAGACTGAAGGCACGTCATGTTGACGATGTGTGAGACAGACCCCAAGTGACCGAGGTTTTTATAGATTTGTTTTGGTTGTTGTGTTTGTGGTTGTTAAGTCGATGACGGGGACGTGTACACGACAGGCCCTCCGTCTTGCCAGTGGTGAAACAGATGGGTACGAAATCGCAAATAATCGGGGGTAGTGGGTTTTAAATCCACGAGTAAATAAGCGTGTGGGGTTTGAGTGGCATCGTCGTACGCACGAGTCAGCCAAGTCGTTCCTAACTGTTTGTCAAACACTTGCACTTGCTATTTATCTCTAGGGCTTTTAAGCAACACCACGTAATGAGCATTGAGACTGATGGTGCGATGGGCTTTACTTTGTTGAAACAAATTTTGAGTGATGTAAATGACACTGGCATTACGATGATGCCCATTGCGCGTAAACCACAGTTTAAGTTCTTCTTCGTCTTCTCCTAACATGTCGTCAAGAATGACCAGATGGGTTTGACTAGGGTCAGCCACGATCCCATCGTCTTCGCCAGGAATGCCTTCCACAAAGACGATGGAATCGCCTTGACTTTCTCGCAGGAGGCTGTACGCCGATTGCCATTCTTTGTAACACCACACGATTCGTTGAGGTGGACGATCGATCAAATGATGTTTATGTTCGATCAAGCGTTTGACAAATTCAGTTTTGCCGGAACCGCTATGTCCGGCAATGAGCATGTTAAAGGGATGGCGAAGATACAAGGCCTCCAACTAGCCCGATATACGTTTTCGTCGATGACTTTGACAGTGGAGGAAGAGGGAGCAGAGACAGTAGAGGTAGCCATAGTAGTAGTGTAAGGAATGTCACTTTTGACAGGAAGACAGACAAGACAAGAGTTTTTATACTTTTTAAGGACACGTTTATTACCATCTTTAAAAGTGAACAACACGAAAGATAAAAATACATAAAGTCAAATGTCTAAGTACATGAATAAAAGACACATCAAAATGATCATAGTGGAATATAAACAAGTCTCTGTACAACATTTTTGGTTATCAAGAGGTGGTGTCGTAGGGACAGTGTGTAATGTTCTTAGAGTCTCTACGCTCATTGGTACAGTCACACAAGGGTCTTCCCGGAATGGTCTTTCCGGGATGTCAATGACGGTCCTGTCCTGTCCTGAAGGGAGTGGTTCTTCTTCTGGTACTGTCACTAACACAGGTTTAAAAGTTACTTTTTTCACTGAACGTTTTAATTTTTTAGGATGACAAATCTTGGGCATAGTGTGCCACTTCTTTTCTCCAAGCCTCGAAACCCCAACTTTTCCAGTGACGTACATCTTTCCAGTGAGGGTGTAAGTCACAAGCTACACACACATCATCGTACGCATCGTCCGTACCTAAAAGTTGAAGAATATTTCTTTCCTGTAGAGGTTGTCAAGAAGTATCGAGATGAAAGCGCAAAACTTTGAGCAGAATGAGTTTTTCGTGTACATTTAAAGAGACCACTTTCATGCTTTTTGGAGTGATAGGTACTGTTCATAAAGAGTCCACAAAGAATCGGCTTGTAAACGAAATCCCAGAAAGCAAGTCACTAAGACACACACTACACGTCGACCCCAATTCAATGGACACAGTTCCCGTAATAGGCGATCGTAATCCTCTACCATTTGAATAGTGTCATTGATTTCGTTCCACGGAATCTGTTGTATCACGATTGATAAATGTCGTGGCATGGTAGTCCGTTTTTATACCCTCTTTGGTGTTAGGTAATAAGTGTACTTTTTGAACAGAATCGGTTTTATATTAGTACCGTTCCAAAAATATTTAGTCACTAACTCACACACCACACGTCGTACAGAAGTTTCCTCTTGAACTAATTTTATTTGTGTAAAAGATTTTGGTAATCCTCTAACTCGTCTTTTGGAATTCGGTGTATTAGGATCACCTTGTAAGTTGAATGAGTGGTATCCAAAAATTTATGAATTTCACGCGATTCATTAATGCCTGGCCACTGAAACACTTTCATCAGAATCAGTCCTCTTATAGCATTTAGGTACCAGTGGTTTAAACATCGGTAACGTAACGGATGGAATTATTCTTTGCGTTTCACTTGTATTTTGACCAACTCTCTGTAAATACATTCTCTCAACTCCACAGGCAAACCACGAATGTTCTCTTGTAAATTATCCATGACTATGTCAGTCAAACACTTCTCCTAGAGCGAAAGTAACGAATGTAATGAGTAATTTCTGGCCACTGCCATTCCAGGAAACGGTCAAGAATGTCAATAAAACCTTCAAATGTAAATGGTCTAAAGTGGAATATTCGGAAGAACGCACACATGATCCAGAGCAATGTGACTTGAGTAGTATAAGAAAGTGGGGCTTCTACGCCAAAAAATGGCATTAGTATCCGTTAGTATCAATTTTACTGTTATTTTACTGTTTTAAAGCTTCTATCTTCAATTTTTTTCTGCCCTCAGTAAAATGATATATGTCAAAGACCAGTCCATTTTAATTTTTTTTTATCATCATTCTAAAAGTATATGATGGACTTATAATAAACAACATTCTCTAGGAAGAACATTTCTTAAGGAAGTGTTAAAACAACTTAAAAAGTATCAGATCGAAAATACTAATGCCATTTTCTGACGAAGAAGCCCCACTTTCTTATACTACTATGAAATCGATCTGTAGATGATTTAAAATAAGAGTATTTCATATAACTTCAGTATATTCCTGTACAGAAGGAGGTTTTTCTTTTCTTATCTTACGCTCAGGAGATCTAGTTTTATAATAATACATGACAGCACGTAAATTTCTACCACCACAACGATA
>JAECUM010061334.1:0-10730 GCA_016617855.1 Megalonaias nervosa
TATATATATATATATATATATATATATATATAGTTGCCAATCTACGGTCTTAAAAGAAGTAACAGAAAAGAGTGAAGAGTGAAAAGGAACAATCTGTGTAAATTCAACAAATAATTTATTTCCTTAGAATACAAAGTGAAAATGCAAAAAAAGGAACTTACGGTAATGCGAATTAAATCCCAAATAATCCTATAATTACAGACACAAGTCCAAATAATTAATATTCTGAATTAATTGAAACACATATTAATTCCAACGCTGAAAGGGTTGATTTGCTAAAATTCTTTTGTTGGATCACAATAGACCAGTCCAATAATTAAATCCTTACTTGAAATTTCACTGTAAATGAAAATCTCTGTTTCCAAGAACGTTATCATAGCACTTCAGCATTTACAGAGAAGAAATAATTTAAAGAATTCCAGATCAAATACTGTACACAATAATGATAACTTGATTCTGCTCATATTACAAAGCAAGAATAACAGACTTTAAGAAAAGAATGAAAACTCCACAAACAAAACAAACACTCACCCACCCGCAAAAAAAGCAAACAAAAACAGAAGCATCTGTTATATGACAAACTAGGACGCAAAACAAAACACTAAATGAGGATCAAAAGTTCATTGTTCTTGAAAGATCTTAGTTATAATTAGACAGTCCCCCACCAAAATCACAATAAACATATGACAATCATCAGGTAGTTTAGCTTTAAAAATACAATCTCATTGACTTAGCTTAAGATAAGGATCCTCTCTCTGCGATCCCCCCCCCCCCCAAGAAAAAGCCAACATTGTTTACCGAAACTGTCACTAATTTTGGACAAGGTCAGCCACACAATAAGAATGTTTCGTTACCCAAAGCAGAAACGAAAAACATACAAACAATGCAAATTAAATTTATCTATCCACACACACACACTGTACATACAGCGTTTAGTCTGAGGTTAAGTGTACGGACTTGATTGAAATATACTTTAGGCTTGGGAAACAAAAGAACGTCTAATAATAAGAAAACAGTATGTACATTACCTAAATTTGTTTGTAAAGGGTTTACGTAGACAAACCTATGTATGTATTCTGTTCCGAGTGGGCGGAAGAACGAGTGTTATACGATCAAGGACTGTCCAGCCCGTCAGGCCGAGACGAATGTCCCTACGCCGTGTCAAAAGAGTTCTTTTCCCAGACTAGGAACAAAATACGTATATGGTTTTGTATTTATTACATATTCCCTTTTTATTCACACATTCTTTTATTTTCTGAAAATGTAAACCTTACAAGAATTAATTAAGCATTTGGCGTTTGATGAAAGATCCCTCATGTATGTAACCGGGGCTAGACCCAGACATATGTACTATGTAGTTGCGTCATCATCCTGTCTGCACTGGATATATAAATTACTCTTTAGCTTTGGATTCTCAAAAAGTGTGTATGAGACATATTGGTACATTTTTATCTGCAGTCACAGACAAGTGGATATTTGTCCTTCCTTCACAAATGGAACATAGATTTTGGATCAATAACTGACCAATCTTCTTACACTATACTTACTAAAGAGACACTCAGCTTCCAAGCAAATTTCAAGACAAATTTCACAGACTAACAGTAATTAAATATATTCAATTTTATACAGAAAGCTCAATAATTTACAGTACTTCTAAACTAATTTCATGTTTTCATTTAATACAAGAAATTATTGATGCATTGAACTTAACGTAATAATGTAAGCATATATTTTTAAGAAGTCGATTATTCTGTGTCTTTCTAACATTCGGACTAGATTTTTAATATTTATTTGGATACATTTTAACAAGAAAATTCTAAACATTATTTAATATTGTTCTGTTTACTTCTTTTCATGTGCCTCATTGCTGTCTCATCAACATTGTAACAAGCAACACAATAAAAAAAACAAACAACATCTGCTTCTTTCTATGATACGTCTACCTTTATGTTGCAAACGTTTGTCGGTTTTATTCTCAGATTTGCAAAACAAATTCGATTCCTCGGTAATTTACATAGACAAATTGTAAGTCCTTCCACTTAAACTTTCTCCTTAAGAATTTAATTCCTCAGACCACATTGTTTAACCTCTGAAGCTGACATGTATTTTAGCTAAGTTCGGCATTTTCGATGATTTACATTGTAGGCTGTCTCTTGGGAACTAAACACGGGGTAAAGTTTTCTCCCAGCTAGCGGCATTTCTAACTATGTCTTGAATCTTGACACGACTCCCCGAGTCTTTCTTACTTTGTATCTTAAAACATTTCAATTCAAGATTTCAGTGGCAAAGTACTTGCTCCTCTCTCTCTCTCTCTCTCTCTCTCTCTCTCTCTCTCTCACACACACACACACACACACACACACACACACACACGTTTGATGTCACTTTGTACACCAGCTTCATCTGAGAACTCATTGTCAAACATTCTGTCCCAAATGTTGTTGTCCACCCCGACTATTATTTCTCGGTCTAGATACCATGAAATGCACATAGACAGTTGGTCGTTATTTACAGTACTATCCCATTATCCCCTGCGGCAAAAGTGGTAGTTTTCATCCAATATAATTGCATTTCTTAAAATTACAAACTTGTCGTTTCTGAATAATTTAAAACATATAGCAATAAATTATTCCCGATATTTTATAAGTGGATAATTATTGAATATTTCAAGTTGTAAAAGTAGTTCAAGGCTGGGTGTGCAATAAGGAAATTTTAGGTGTGCGATACAGAATCACAGCTTGAACACTTGTATCGAACGCTAGATCAGTTATGTAAATTTGGATGGGTATGTAATAAAGTAAGAGACTGATTATCATTTTTACAGTTATATGTAACAAAGACTGCTTACATTTGTTCAACCAACCTTTAACTTTTTTAAATACTTTTTTGAGTTTCTGCTTAAAGTTGTTCGTATTGCATTTGATAATCATACAATATTCGTAGTATGCACTCTCTGAGCATGTAAAGTTTTATGAGAACGAACTCTTGAACTGAACTGAGTTCACTGATTTCAATCAGTATTTTTTCTGGACCTGGACTTGTGTGTAAAGAACGAGGTTAGCATACGTTGTCTCTTAGGCATTCGTTTTACTTGGCTAGTTTAATTGAACATGTTATGAGTATAAAAAGTATTAAGTTAATTAATAATCATTTCCATAGGTTCCAGTTTGATATGAATATAGTTATTGTATATACGTAGTTAAACTCATTCATAAAATACCTGTATAAAAGAAAAGGAATGAGTACGTTATTAATTGCAAACATTACTTGACCGGAACGGATACATGCGCTTCAGAAGTTATTGTTAATCTTCTGCAACGTTTCAAAATACACGTACAAGAGAGGCAAAGGATTACTAATAAGTGCATATTCAAAGGAGAAAAGTGATTATTATTGAATACATGTACAAAAGCGACCAAGGATTAATATTAAATAGGTGTGCAAGAGGGACAAAGGCTTAATACTTAATAGCACTATGCAAAAAAAAAAAAAAAACTGAATGTGATCACAATTTAATGCTCTCAATAGTAACTCAGACTATTTTTTGAAACTATCAGACCAAATTATATGTGTTTCATGCAGATAGCCATTACAGCGATCGGTTATTACGTGGAAAAGTTTTTGAAATATTCAATTTCTTCAGAACTGATATGATCGATTTAAAATTATATATTATTTGTAATATATTATTTGGATCCAGATATTTAAGATGCAGTGGAAGTCAGTATGTACCAAACCGTGGAACCATTGCATGATTCGATAGTGGAGCAATGTCTTTAAGTATGTACCAAGTATGGAATCATTGCATGACTAGATACTGAAGCAATACCACTGAGAACATGCCAAGGTATGGAACCATTGCATTACTCTACAATGGAGCAATGCCATTAAGTATGTACCAAAGCATGGAACCATTGCATGACTAGATAGTGGAGCTATGTCTTAAGTATGTACCAAGCATGGACTCATTGCATGGCTAGATACTGAAGCAATACCACTTAGTATATGCCAAAGTATGGAACCACTGCATTACTATATAGTGGAGCAATGCCATTAAGTATGTACCAAAGAATGGAACCATTGCATGAGTTAATACTGGAACAATGCCACTGAGTATGCACCAAAGCAAGGATTCATATAGCATATATATTGTAAGGAATCAATATGATACATGTTGTAAGTGGTCATATATGATACATTTTGTAATGGGTCATATAAGATACGCACTGTAAGGTGTAATATATAATACATGTTGTAAGGCGTCATATAGGATAAATGTTGTAAGGCGTCATAAAGGATACATTTTGTAAGGGGTGATATCGTATAAATATCGTAAGGAGTCATATAGGATATATTTTGTAAGGGGTAATGTAGGAGGATATAATTTGTAAAGTCTCATATAGGATACATGTTGTAATTAGTCATATAGGATACATATTGTAATGGGCGACATAGGATACATTTTGTAAGATAACTAGTCATATAGGACACATATTGTAATGGGCGATATATGATGCATTTTGTAAGGGGCAATATAGGATACACATTGCAAGGGGTCATAAACTAAACATACTGTAAGGGTAAAATGGGATACTTTTTATAAGGGATCATATAAGATACATGTTTCAACGCGTTATATAGTATACGTGTTGTAATGGGTAATATAGGATAGATATGTGATCATTAGCTGGTAGTTTGCTGTGTCGTCCTCTTTTATTAATTAAATTAAGGGTACAAAATCGGTGATTAGTAATAGCTTGTCTGAACTTTAATGGAAGACAAATCTGAAACAAAAACTGATAATGAATTTTCTAGCAATTCAATGTGTTAGAAAACTATTCACGTAACGAGTTATCTTGTAAACATTGCTCCAAGTAATCCATTATGTCTCATGGGATTCATGCCCATCTAATGCCAGCCAACGTTGTCATGGAAATACTTCCATCATAAAATTGATTTCTTGAGTTATAAAGAACAGAGGAAATAACTTTGATTTAGACTGCCTTGCTATCGATATGATTTTCCTTCTCTAATTACGGGAAAAAACGTGCATGCATTGAATGCTCATTAACGGTTTTGAAGAGAATATAATTCTGGTTGTATATAATAAAGTGTTAAAATATCAAACTGATTTTTAGCTGCCATCAAGATATCGATTCAACCTAATTTACAGAATACATGATTCCAATTCAGACGTCAAAGTATATCTGCATTGTAGTAATATTGGATTGTTGTGTGTCATTACATGTATTGCCAGCCTTGCTTGCTGGGATGGTATTAGATTAAGTGAATTACTGGTCATACAGACATTCAAAGCGAGGTTAACGAAAAACTGCGTATTGATTTTCTTTTAAAGTATCTCAGCTTGTATGATGTCAATAAAATGTAACATCATTGAACATCTCGAGGAATATTGATTCGATAATAAAAGTGCAGCAGTGTACATATCGAGTCCAATTGATGCAATAATAAAGATCAGCAGTGAACTTATCGAGGCCTATTGATGCGATAATTGATAAGCTAAACCCTAGTAAATCAGCGGAAACCAAACACTACGATATTTTCAATAGCACATTTAAATTTCGCAGCATGCGACACTTAACGGTCTTTCTCACAATGTATTCTTATTACTACAGTACAAAACAAATGGAAGGGAAAATGTCAAAGAACTTCCTTCAAACGAACGCCAGTCAGTTTGCAGCTTGGTGTTCTAGACTTAAAGCATTAGGTTGGTTGTATTTCTTCATTCCATTTGTAATCAAACACAATTCATCTGTAGCTTCAACGCATTAAAGAAAAATTTTAATTCCTAAAATTACTATGGAGTAGGATAAGTAGCACATAAAGATTTCTGAAAGATATTCTTCAAGTACTATTGCTTCAAGTACTATTGCTTCACTGTACTTGCTTCATTCTAATATTGATGAAGTATGTGACGTCCAGACGATGATTACGAGATATTTTCAATCCAGAGATATCGACAAACGATTAAGGAACGACCTCCCATGGTCCGTTCCTCTCAGTCATATACACAATTCGGGGACACTTTTATGGCTAACTTCAATGTTTATTTTTAGTAAAGAGAAAGGAAATCAATTATATATTTTAAATTTGACATCAAGCAATTAATATCAAGTGAAGTTCATTCGCATTCTAAATAGAGATTATCGCGTTGGAAAGAGTATTAATTTCACTTAGTTCATTTGTTCCTGTTTATTGCAAAAGTGAAAGCATTAAATGTATTCAAACTAGTGAAATAAGTCCGCTTTATTTCCTCGATTACAGATGTCATTCAGTATGAGATTAAAAGATAAGTAATGTAATCTGTTGTCCCAATCTTAGGCATACAAATTAATTGCTTTTTCCTCGCGCAAAATAAACTTTATGCCAGGCAGAGAGGCTGCATTTAGGAAAATATTGATTCAAAGAGTTATTTATGTAAGGGGATGCGTGTATTTACCATAATGATGTAAGATATTCATTGTTCGCCGATACGCGTATTCTCTGTTCACGGATAGGTGTATCTGCCAGAGTCACGTAAATAATGCATTGATATTTAATGCTTAATAAAGGTTTAGCGTTTAATAGAAACACCTTGCTATGAAATTTCGATATATAATATAATATAGTTAATATGACGTTGTTTGAAGTTTAAGACTATCTTGTACACACTATTAAAGTTTCAAAACGAGTCGCTGTCTGTTTATGAGTACGCGAATCAAATACGTCTGACAAATGCTCTATTGCACAAGCAAGATGAGCTTATTCTGACGAAGATTTTCCATGGATCCCACTACAATTGCGTACAGCTCAGAGAGTAATTTCTGATTACAGGGGTTGACCAGTAGGTGGCATGAACAGGGAACATATGATACGTCTTTGGTACACCCTTTACATCTTTTTCAGTCCAAGATCGATGCGGCCCATCATCATTACTTTATGCTTGACTTCCAGGCATCTCATAGAAATACGGCGTAATGCTATCATGTCTAGCTTTTCCAATGACTAATTTGTGAATCGATGGTATAGAAAATGTTATTAAATTATGCTTTGCTTGTACTTACAAAATAGATCAAATACTTGATTACTGCGGAAAATAAACTTCAGTATGAGATTATTTATTATCAACTATATCAATTGTCAGATACATGTTGAACCCCTAGCAATGACTTTTTAATAGTAGAGGCTTTGTATACTTTTGAGATACTTTTGACACAGAGGATGATCGCTCCAAA
This sequence comes from Megalonaias nervosa, assembly GCA_016617855.1. Taxonomy (NCBI): domain Eukaryota; kingdom Metazoa; phylum Mollusca; class Bivalvia; order Unionida; family Unionidae; genus Megalonaias; species Megalonaias nervosa. Next base: position 7,236 of record JAECUM010061334.1, read on the forward strand.
CTAACAGCAATTGTTTTTATTAAATTGCTTTCTTAAGTCAACTGTAGCCTTTAAAGTATCCTAGTCCCATTCTACGCATCCTGGTTTGCATAATTTTCCACAGAGGATTTAAAATCAACCAGTAATATTCTTAATTCCGGTGTGACAATTTGACTCGAATTCATTTATGATTAACATGTTTTATGTTCCAAATATATATATATATATATATATATATATATATATATATATATATATATATATATATGAGTCTAGTATATGAGCGCAGCTAAAAATATAGTTTATGTGACCACTTGTTACCACTGAAAAACTCCCCATGTACATTGTAGTGGTTTGATACCATCAGTGGTGCTCACTTCCAATGGAGAAGTTGTGATAAACACGAAAATGGCGGTTTGGGTGCTTGGTGACATTTTTATGAAACAAATAGCTTTAGGTGAAATAAACATGAACGTAAAGGCAATCTTTGTTAAGTTTGTATTGTGCTTATTGATTTGTAATCCCAAATACAAGGGCTATCAAAAAAGTTCTGAATAATAGTGCGCTGCACAATATTGTTCTTCATGAGTGAACAGTAATCCGTACATCACTCAAAGTACTCCCCAATGACTACAAAACACGCTTTAGTCGGATTATCCAATTATTTAATGCCATTTTGTAATCATTCTTTTGGTATGTTGTTCATACACTTGAAAACTGCACTTCCAATATATATGACAGATTTAAAATTATCTGCCCCTCAGGGAGTCTTTCAAAACAGGATTCAGCCACAAATCATTTAGAGCTAAATCAGAACTATATGGAGGATGTGACAAAGTTTGGACGTTCTACTCATTCTGGAACTTTGTTTCTAAAGCGAATTTATGCGCCTGTGGGTTGTCATGGAGTAGATGGATACCTCAGGTACAGGTGCGTGGACGGGTGGTTCGGTGGCGATCCGCAGCTTTCAGAAAACACTTCAGAGGCATGCAAATGTCATATGACACTAGTAGAGGCTTGCACAGGTACATGGACGACCAGTCCTTTCGCATCAAACATACTGTGTATAAAACTCTCTTGACAGTCCGACTACGTCGAGCGATTTGTGGTCTCTGCTCGTTTTTCTGCGATCTAAACTTTATAATAATTTTCTAAATTGGGTTCAGAAAAGAAAATCCATATTTCATCACTTGATATTAATTGTTTGATCTAACAATCTCAATCAAATGTGTATGGTCACTCTTTTTATATTTGGTGAGTAGTTGCTTGGTGATTTCAATCGGAATCTGATAAACCGTAAACAAATGAGGGACCCGTCTTACACAAACCTTGCATTGCTTCAAATCCTTCCATATATTACAAACAACTGACGAATTAATGCATGTGATATTATTCCACTATGTACTGAGCATATTCCACAATAGTTGTCTTCACAGCAGCCACATCCCGCTCACCAATTGCAGATAACGGTCTTCCAGGACGCAGGGTATCTCCTGTGGATCTACCACCATCTTTAAAACCATCCATAAAACCACTTCAGAACCGTAGGATATCACAAGTAATTAAACTTTATCGTTGACGTCAGTCATAGTGTTCTAACAGCGCCCTGACTTTACAGTATGTTTTTTTCTCAGTAGCATATTCGTTCTCCTTCTCCGATATTTTTACGTCACACTCTTTTACTCCTGTTACGTCAAATGTATATATCTGTAAATGTTTGGCGTGCTGCAGCTGCCGATCATTTTTAAGAATGCCATTTTGTCTATCGATCATCATTAACTTATCGACAGATTCTAAAAAGTAATAAGTTAAAATAAAATATTCAGAACTTTTCAAATGCCCCATTGTAGACTTAACACTTAGTTCAATAGTTTGCCGACAGTTGACAGAGCTACCTGCCAGTCTTAGGTGGATGGTATCCACAATTCACTTCAATGATCATTATTATAAGTTTTTCAAGCGCTCGATGAAGACCTAAATATCTATAAGAACTACTCTTAAGGAGTCATCGCCATGACCAATAAACGTGAGTTATGAGATCGTTGATTAGCAAATTAATTGTTGGTTGATGTCTAACAGTTAAAAGAATGGGTTTCTTTAGCGGTCATGTAACTTTGTCTACTTTATTGAGCATCGGTAATTGTACAAAACAAAGTTCAGTTGCTGAGCTAGTAAAATCCATGAATATGTTCTAAAATGGAGTAATCCGGTACGACGTAGTAGGTAAAGGATTTGTAGTACCCGATTCATGCCTGGCCAGGTATCAGACTTTTGTTACAATCATGAAAAACAAAGTAAACAAGGTCAACAGTGTCATATGTTATGTTCACGATAATTCGTTAACTGTAAACATGTTCAAACCACCTCTGAATATTTTCACGGTATTCAGTAGCCAAAGGTTGTCACGTGGAAAGTAGGCTTCATCATCAGTATCATTTTTTGTGTGAAGTGAGGTCATAAATAAAGTCATCTTATCATAAAGTCTCTCGGCTTTTCCTGGACCTTGACTCTACATGAAAACATGAAAATTTGGTATAAAGTTTAGTTAGGACCATAAGTGTACATTGACTGCTATATGATACGAACATTTTTCATGTAATCAATTTTATTCCAGTCAAAAATAATTTTATCCGCGGATTATATTTAGAAATTTGTTTGTGTGTGAGGAAAGTATTTAATTATCGACGGGTTGTTTCATTTTTTATTGCAATCGCTTACGGTTTGGATAACATCGAATCGTAAGACTTATGATTGCCTTACGTTGTTCTAATCATAACAAATAGATCGGGCAATTGACACTTTCAAATCAGGTACTGAAACCTGCCTATACGACTACTTGATTCGACCCTTTAAACAATTTCTCAGAGCACACTAAACCCGTTTTAACTTAAAAGGTACAGTATATTAAAAAGTTTAAGTCAATAACTAAATTTTATATGATTTTTATTGCAAAGCACATACTTTGTTCATACGTACTAATGAAATTTCTAATTACAGTGTTTAAAAGAAAAACGTGTTACGACATAAAATTGTCATTATCAATTTATGGATAAAATGATATCAACGAGCGATACCCACATTCCAACAAGTCACTTCAAGACAAACTTAGTGCTGCTTCCGTTGGCAGCAGCACAAGCTAGACTATTTGTTCCATGCAAGAGACTACTGTCTAGGTAGCATGCTCTTCCATTTTCCATGCCATAGCTGTGGTAGGTACTAAGGCTATATAGGTCTGGTTGGTCCAGATGTGTTATATTAGTGCCAGATCTGGTGAGACGGCAGGTCAAGACATTCCATCAACATTCTGTGCTTTAGTAAATTCTTTGTCTATCCTAACTGTGCAAGCTCGAGCGTCGTTCTCTTGGGTAACTTATTACGCGTGAACGGCACAAATAATTCGAGAGAGTACTTGTTTTCTACTTGTAGGCATCACCATTTATAGGATCAGTGAGCACATTTAGGTTCGTGTTGGAGTGAAAAATTATGCCAAGACCATCGTGCTTCTGCTACCCAAAC
>JAECUM010061336.1:0-16812 GCA_016617855.1 Megalonaias nervosa
CCGTTAGAGACCAGAGCGCCATCTCCTTCTTAAATTTCCCTTGTTTCCCACAGATACCTGCATGTGTTAAACCTACGGACATTTTAACATTACATTTCCCGTTAAAGGCCAAATAGAGCCATAATGTTACGATGCTACATTCCCGCCATACGTACCAATAACGCTAAAGTGTCAAAATTCCCGTCAGACAGGCTCATAATATTAAACCACTGGACAGATTAAAATAGAACTTTCAGGGATCCTATAAATTCCCAAACGAACGATCCGGTGGCCTAGTGGTTAGAGAATCCGCCTCGGATGCGGGAGGTCGTGGGTTCGATCCCTGGCCGAGTCATACCAAAGACTTGCAAAAATGCTACTAACAGCTGCCTCGCTTGGTGCTCAGCATTAAGAGTTAGTGCTAGGACTGGTTGGCCTGGTGTCAGAAGAATGTAACTGGGTTGGACATCATGCTACATGTCTGTAGCATGATGCTTTACTGCTTGACATCAGTATAAACTGCCACACTGCAGCAATTGTAGCGATATGACTGAAAAATTGTTAAATCTACGTTAAAAATCCAAATCACATACACATACATAAATTCCCAAAAATGGCGACCTAAAGTTAAATTTAAATTGTCCCCCTTATGCTATTTTTGTAATGGCGGTCAAATGTGAGTTCCTGCTGTCACACAAGTGCCATTCCCATCTTAAATTTCCCTTGTTCCCGAGAGCGTCATTCTCTTGTCGAATTCCAATTAGAGGCCAGGGTGTTGTCATCTCCATGTTAAATTCCCTTTAGACGGTAGAGTCATTTTTGAGGCGAAGAATTATAGCCTCAGTTTTAAATTCCAGTTTGAGGCCATACTGAAAATTTTTAGACCAAAATATTATAGCTTCAGTGTTAACTTCCCGTTTGTGTTCATGCCGATAATTTTGAAGTCCAAGTGAAAATCTACAACTTACGGTCATTTTCCTACATTATAAGCACTCAGAATAATGAGAGAGAAAGACATATAGAAATATGTGGGAAATACACGAATATACACGATACATGTAATAGTATTTACATGGGTATTGTAAGTAATCATTTATAAATATATGTAGGAATCAAGATAATAGGGAAAATCGTCTGATGTCCTCAATTAGATATTGAACATTTTTAAAAACATCACATCCGAGATTATGAGTTAGTTGAGACGAACACTGAAGTAGCAGATCAATCATCCCAGGTAAAAGTGGGTAACACATAGAAGTACTATCCTGCGTTGACGTAACAAACGGATACGCTGTAAAAATAACAATAATGGGATGTAGTTTCGGTTGATTCTCCACAATTGCATAATAATGACTGAATTACAATGTTTGTAAAGAAAGCCATTCAATTTTTAGGCCACTATAATTATTTCTAATTTTTGCATGGAGAATATAATATTTCTTCTCCCAGTGCTAACAGTAGATGGCGGATTACGGGATTCGCTTTATGTTTTACACGAGTCCTAACGCATAATTTAGTTACCCCAGTTTCAGGCCACGGTATGTTTCATTTACACAGCTCGGGAAGATGCAGATCTTGAATATTTTTGTGGATTGAGTAAGTCTGCACCGTGTGACCTATGGGTAAACTGGCGGTAAGACTGTAAAAAAATTTAATGTACCAGTCAAGATATCCCAGCCGAAACTCGTGAATATTCAAACACCTTCAAGGCCCGTGAATGTGTAGACCTAACGTCTTGCCATCTAATGTCTCCGTTATCTTCTCGGTGGAACAAGTCCCATGCATATAATAATGGTATCCATTGTTCATCACAGTCTTTTAGAACCATCAAAACGCCGAGCCACGTACTCACGGATTAAAAAGGTATGTGACGCTTTCTTTTAGCAGCCATATTTGTTCACTTCCTGTTAACAGCATCTAGTACCTGGATATAGGTTACAAATTTAACATTCATGTTAAATTAAGCCAAACTGAGCTGTGGTGAGGGTAATATATAGTCCCATATGTAGACACTGTAATTCATTTGCCATTCCTTTATATTTATTTCATCTCATTTTAATTTTTTAACGTTTAAAAATGTAATGATAGCTTATATTATCTACCCTTCTTGTACAAGATTGTTCCGCTTTTGTTATCGTTTTTTCCCCCCGTAAAATAAGACCTACACGCTTAATATGACTGTAGTGTTTCTAAATAAGAGTACAACAAACGCAAGAGATCAAACATGTAGGTCTTGCGGAGAGGAGCGTTGTAAAAAGAACACAATATAATACACGAGGTTAACAAGGTCTGTATCTGTATAGTTTATAAAATTAATGATAACTGATTGTAGTACATGATTTCCATTAAAGTAATTGCTTATACGTACATTTTTATTAATGAACTTTCTCAGGAACAGATAATCTATTTTTTTCTTGGCAAAAGTTTACTAAATATGACAAAAGCAGCTAAAGCCTTTCGAACAATGTTATGTTAATTACATATACAGCCCCTTCACACCCCTCCGAACAATGAGAATATATATTAATTAATCCTATATATATATATATATATATATAGCGTATATATATATATATATATATATATATATATATATAAGTATATATAGTATAAGGCGCATCCAGGCAAGGTCGTTTTCTTGGGCCAAAGACAATTTTGCTTAAAGAAAATTAGAGGCATACAGTTACTTTGAATGGAGGTTGAGGTTTCAAAATGATGTAACGAACCAAGTGTTAGGAGTTGTATTAATTGCACACCTTCCCATTTGTTTATACCCCCTAGAGATTTTAAAATAATGTAGGTCATCGTTTAGTTTCTTCAAGCAGCTCATACCTAAAAAATACGTCTGTCTCACATGATGAAGGTCCACACACTCGACAAGAATACGTTCCACTGTCAGTGGACACTGGCCTGGAATGCACACCACCTGAAGTTCATCCTTCTGGAAATATGCATGAATGCATTCCAGTTGAACTTCATCCTTCAGGAGATATGCATGAATCAGATACGTGTATCCGAAACGCGATCGGCAGAATACCACTTCATCTCTCCGACTTTTTCTATTCGTGTACGAGGGATGCCACAGTCCAATAGTGGTTTTGATGTCCTTAAGGTTGTTTGTGTGGTTTTCATTCTACATAATTTGCTACTTATGACGAACATACTGATATAATGCTTGAAGTCAGTATATGGACTTCCGTTTGGAAATGGGTGACTGCATGGAAGCTTTAGCTCCTTCGTCTGCTCGTTCATTAACCTTGATACCAAGGTGACTGAACAATCAACAGTACATAATACTTTTCCCAGACTGTTCGAAAACAATCTGCTTATGCAATAACTGGGATATTAACGGGCTGTCAGATTTAACGGGCTGTCATATTTAATATTCCGCAAGGATTTTAATGTGGAGAGCGAATAAAAAAGAAATTTGGTTTTGTAGAGGTCTTAGCATAGCTCAAAGCTTTGACTAATGCTGTAATTTCTATTGTAAATATTAAGGTTTTATCTGGTAACCAGCTTAATATGGTGTCAGTGGTGAATGGTGTTGCGTCGGCATTTCCAGTTTTGTCACTATCTTTCGAACCGTCTGTTTATAGAGATGTAACAGCGATAAGATGCTCTGATTTCATTCAATCTACTCGGAGAAAGAAAAGGATTTGTAGAGAACTGTTTGAATTTGCAATGGTAATATAAGTTACTGCATTTGTATGGGAAAATATGAACGAGTTTTTCGGATGGCTATACTGCACGACCTTGGGAGTGCAGTATAGCCATCCGACAAAACGAGTTCATATTTTCCTATACAAATACAGTAACCTTTTTATTATATGCTCATTTTCTTATTCTACCCAAGGCTTAAATATATAAACAAAAATACACTACAAGAAACAAAGTAACTTAATGTATGCCGTATTCCAAACTAAATACACAATATGCATCATTACACAACATTATTAATGCGCACGTAACTCCGCCCAGATATATTTGAAGTTGGTCGCGCACTAGACGTAAGTTTCAAAAGAAAATGGTGTTTGGTCTATTTAAAATTGAAATTTGGTGTCATATTGTGATTGAATACGCATTGCAGCAACTTTTCCATTTGATCCGGAATGAATACGTTTTGGTATTTTTGTCGATTCGACGCAATTTCGTGATTATGGTCTGGATTTATCTATATGAAGGAACTTACATCGGATTCCAGCAGCGTCTGTGCCAATTCTACATGAAATACATCATACTGAAGCAGCGAGGCTGAAGTGTGTTGACATCGGCATGCGTGTTTCTCTTCTGTCATTGAATGATTCAGATCATAATGTGGGAAAAATACCAAGTCTTTCAATTACAATTATCGAAAAGACTCTGTGGAATTTAATGTTTATTTCATTTTGAGTGCAGTAAGGAGGATGTAACTGCGCTTGGAATATACTCGAAATTACAGTACAATTTCGAAATGTGTGATCAACCTTGAGAACCCATGACATGGCTCATGTAATTCGGATTTTGCAGAACTAACAAAGTACATTTTGAGGAAATTCAGGATGTAAAATTGTAAGTATATTTTTGCCATTTTTATTACCAGCTAAAGAACACAGTTTAAGTCTTATAACTTGCATGTTATTTGTAAGGACCTTGTCTGGCGTCTACAGCAAGCCTAAATCTGAAACATTGTATCAAAAAAGTTAACGCGGAATGTGCCAAAGCTGCTGATATGTGGCAGTTCATGAAACATCTGCTGGTATGTGACAGTCCATGAAACATCTGCTTTAGTTCATTCAGAAACAAATTGTTGGTTTACAATAGAAAGTAGTTCCTTTATTCCCGTGAATTCAATATGAATTAAGCGCGCGGGTGCAATATCGGAAATATTGGACGATTCTGACAATGTAAAGTTAACGGAGAAATAAAATGAACATGTAATAACATATTATTTTGGGAGGTTTTAGTAACCAAGATGGTGACTTTGGTATACAGAGTCTTGCAATATTTCGAACATTTATTTTTGCTGTTTCCTAGTAAGGACAAATTCGTATGCTGAAAAGTTAGCAGCATACGGAAGAGTTCATTTCGTTCATCTGAGATAAAGTTATGGTTCATTTGTCTTAACATCGAGCTTTTCGGAAGGGGAAGTTCTATATGCACACAGACAAAATCTAAGCTCCTCTCTGTGAAACGGATCAAGCATTTGGAATTATGATCTGCAAGTTGATCCGTAAACAATCGAGCCATATCCAAGGTTCGATCTTAATAATGACATGTATAACCGGAGCTATAACTTCCGATTTGCTCCCATGTTTGTGCCTGCCAACCGTAACTCCTAAATTTCTATTTTAAAAAAATGGAGATAGAATAGAGTAGGCGGCCCATCAGACATAGGATGAAAAGGTCCTTTATTATCATAGGGCTTTCTCTAGGTCTACAAAGACGGCAACTATAATATTCTTTCTTTATGAAGATTCTCTAATAAATGCTTTCAGTTTTACAAGATGGTCTATTGAACTTCTCTGGCATCTGAATCCAAATTGAAAGTCTGATAGTAGTTTGTTAGATTCGAGATACCAGAATAATGTATCATTTATCATTCATTCCACGATTTTGTAAATACGGCTTGTTACTGATAAGGGACGAACGTTGGATCCTTTCCAATAATTGTTTCAGGAAGTTGACAGCAGATACTATAATGTCCTCCTGAGGTGTCATGGGTTATATCAAGAGATCTTGTAACTCCGAGAGTGAAAGGTTAATTCTACTTTTCTGCCTTAGCAGATTTGAAGTTTGGAGAAACCTTCTCATTAAGGTTTTTGACACGGCGAAAGCTTTGTAATAAACCTTTAGTTAGAAATTCTTATATAATGTTTTAGTCGATGTATTTGAGATTTCTGGTACGCTTGCGACTATTTTATCAAATGTCTTTAAACGCTTGATGCAGCGGCCTTTATTTTTGTCAAAATGTTTCGTACTAAATTTCATAACAAAAGTTCATCCCAGAAATATAGGATCTTCATGTTTTCATCTTGCTCTGTTTAGTGGTGCTACGAACTTCAGCTCAGTATATACAGTATTTATTCAGATTTTCATGATTCGTTGACACATTTTGTATTGAATTCTCAGTAACATCCTGGAGTATCTTTGTAAATGAGGCTATTGGAACTTGTTTGGTTTGCAGATGGCGTCTTTGCATGCATCATTGTTATGTATATCTATATTGCATGATTGCCTTTGGTCACAAATTGAAGACAGAGACCTATCTGACTACTCACATTTTATTGCTGTTGTTGTAAATAATATATTACATAGCTAATACTTGGTTATGATTTTAGTTTATACATTATGACAATTTTACACTTAGGGATGGACATATTTACAGATGTTGAGTGCCAGGTCTAGATTTTTTCAATTAAGTATGTTTTAGAAGCAAGTTGTTTATAAATTTGATGGGAAAATGACCCTCATCCTGTTACTGGTATTGTGTCTTAGCTTTTTATATAAATATCGTTTACTTTAGAATTAGTCATTCCATACGTTAACACCAGTCTGGTGGAGTTAGGTGTGTTCATTTCAGAGATTGTAATTTATTTATTGAAATTATTTATTGGAATTACAAACTGCTCTTGGACTTTAGGACTAAATTGCTATTTTGGAATTATTGCGAATTCATTCAAGGATATTTTGGATTATATCATTGTGATGCATCAAGACTGTTAGCACATTAGCACTATTACAGGCTACTGGCACAATAGGATTTTCAAGTTTGGAGTTGATTCGGAACAAAACTGGAATTTATTTGGAATAGTCTATAGTTTTGGACTTAAGACATAACCTTTTGGAATACTCTGCGATGTAATTCACAATACTGTAAGTTCTTTTTTAAATTGTCACTTAATTTTCAAGGAAATAAATTATTTGCTGAATTTTTTTTCTGTTACTTAGCTTCAGACCATAGAGTTGTAACATTATCAGACCACTGTTTGTTAACACCTTTAGAAATCGAGGAAGATTTTGGCATTGTATCTCCTAAAAGGTCATGGAGTGTGTTGGTAAATAGGACTTGGCATCAACTACGCTGTCAAAATGATCAGCTGTCAGACTTGAATCACAGAGTGATTAAAACGTTTCAAAATCTTCATGGTTACATTTCCATCTGTGCCCGAGACCTTGGGGTTTGGGAATATTATTTCTTAAACATATTAGGAAATGGTCACTACCACATCGAACGTCACCAGCACCACAAGAGAAGTCAAGTTAAAGAGCTGAAATGCAGATAGTTTGATCTAAGGACTAGCTGGATTCTGAGCACATGATGCTGGTAGGCATACGACTTCAAACAATGATTGATACGTCTTCTGTTATCAACCCTCTGTCGTTGATGTCTTTACAGCCCCAAACAGTAGGCAGATCTTTAAAGTCAAGCAAAACGTAAGTCACTGGCAACTGTTCAGGAAGATAGTCAAGATCATATTGATTGATTTGAGTACTTAGAGGGAAGCATAAAGTGAAAGAGTTTTATGTAAGGACACACGAACGACTACGGCATGTAAAGTGGTAATTTGGCTTTAAGGAGTTTGCCTATTTATGATAGAGAATGCTAATCCAGCAACCTTATAAGTGTTTCCTGAAATGTTGCTGTTCGTGGTGAAGTTTTTAAGATTAACTCTTGATTTATTTTATAAACGTTTCCGGGAGATACGTTACTATAAGCTTATGTTCTTTAAATATCCAACAAATTTTATTAATATTTGCATTTAATGCTAGGCAGTTTTATTATATTATGGTGTCACATATATTTATGAACTAGCGGAGGTACGGGATTCCTGATGACCAAGGTGAGTGTGTGTGTGTGTGTGTGTGTGTGTGTGTGTGTGTGTGTGTGTGTGTGTGTGTGTGTGTGTGTGTGTGTGTGTGTGTGGATTTAGATTTTTAACGTAGCTTTTAGCAACAATTTTTCAGTCATATCGCTACGATGTCTGCAGTGTGACAGTTTATAGTGATGTTTAGCACTGGGGCATCATGCCGCAGACATGTAGCATGATGTCCCACCCAGCCACATCATCCTGACACCAGGCCAACCAGTCCTATCACTAACCTCTTAATGCTGAGCGCCAAGCGAGGCAGCTGTTAGTACCATTTTTGAAAGTCTTTGGTATGACTCGGCCTGGGTTCGAACCCGCGACCTCCCGCATCAGAGGCGGACGCTCTACTACTAGGCCAGCGGAGCGGTCAACCTTATAAGTGTTTCGTGGAATGTTGCTGGTGTTAAAGATTGACTATTGATTTATTTGATAAAGGTTTCTGGAAGACATGTTACTATTAGCTTATGTTATTTATGTGACAACATATTTTATTAATATTTACATTTAATGTATGGAAGTTTCATTATATTATGGTGCCACATATATTTATGAACTAGTTGGAAGTACGGAATTCCTGGGAGCTTTCCTTTGTGCGATATCAAAGGGTCCAGTGTCCAAACATTCAAGACCTGCAAACATACAAGTGTCAGATCCTTTGAGGAGTCAAGTAGGCTCTTTAATCGTTTCCTTGTTTGGTTTAGAGCATGAATTACTACCTTTGGCCCTCGGATGCGGGAGGTCGTGGGCTCGAACCCGGGACGAGTCATACCAAAGACTTACAAAAATACTACTAACAGTTGTCTCGCTTGGCGCTCAGCATTAAGAGGTTAGTGTTAGGACTCGTTGGCCTGGTGTCAGGATAATGTAACTGGGTGGGATATCATGCTAGATACCTGAGGCATGATGCCTTAGTGCAGGACATCACTATAAACTGTCACACTCCAGACATCGTAGCGATATGACTGAAATTTGTTTTAAATCTGTTAAAAATCCAAATTACACACACACACACACACACACACACACACACACACACACACACACACACACACACACACACACACTACCTTTCGCAGCGGTCTGCTGCTGTTTTGTTGGACCGGATTTATCCAGACTCGGTAGGAGAACTGGCAATCTTCTGCGGTACACATATTGTCCGTCTATCGTAATCAGTAGTTTGGTGTTCTTTTCGTGGGTTAGAGTTTGGTGCGTTTTATTTCCTTTTCAGTAGCAACCGCTCCAATGGCCTAGTGGTCAGAGCTCCATCTCGGATGCGGGAGGTCGCGGGTTCGAACCCCGGCCGAGACATACCAACGACTTAAAAAATATTGCTAACAGCTGCCTCGCTAGGCTCTCAGCATTAAGAGGTTAGTTTTAGGACTTGTGGGCCTGGTGATGGATAATGTGACTGGGTCGGACATGATGCTACATGTCTGTGCCATGATGTCCCAGTTCTGGATATCACTATAAATTGTTACACTGCCGACATCGTAGCGATATGACTGAAAAATTGTTAAAGCTACGTTAAAAATCCAAGGCGCGCATACACACAGACACAGACACAGACACACACACACATACACACACTTCTTTTTGTAGCATTAACTGTCCTAATTTCTACACTGTCGAGCCGATTATTTGAGTAACCTACTTCGGTGTCGGTTTGGGTTGCTGCCAGCATAGTTATAGGTACCTTCAAGACTAATTTGATCATGTGGCCATTCTACCGTATATCTGTGTACAGACATCATTTGCGGAAGATTTACTCAGAACCTTGCTGTTCCGGCATAAAATGTGTCAGCCGTGTTAAGTTAATATGTTTTCTCAAGAAGTTGCTTGGACTCAAGAACGCCGATGCCTTTGGTGGCCATGCTTCTCAAGTCATTCACACCAGGGACATTTGCCTCTATCATCAAGATCTTGGGGAAGTTCAATTATGAGCAGCATCCTAGCAAATTAATGATGTGTTCTGCATGTTGTTGTGGTAAAATATTGCCCTTTGGTGCAATGACATCATACATGATTGGCGCTCTGCAATGCTACAGATTCATCTGTTATATAAAACTATGAAACAAGCTTGTTCTATTAGCTTTTTGTTCATTGACCCATTTCACATAATGAAGAATATCAAATATTTGCAGTCCAAGGAGTTCTTATAGTATAAGTTGTATATAATATGAACTCCATCTTTAAACTTTGTTACCTTCCAAGAAGCTATATTTCCCTTCAAACTCAACTGTCCTCCTCAGGTACATACAGATCTGATATACATTTTTCAAATGACTGCCAAAGCAAAGGAAACAAATAATAAAAAGGTGTATGTGTCTATATTTGAATATTTTATCAATAGCAGTAAAAAGAACAACAAATCAAAACAGACACACGGTTTTTGATATATTGTCCTGAACAAGAATTCGCAAACAAAGTTCTAAACGTATCACAGAAGTATATTTGCTTCTATTATCCACTGTTTTTCTGTTTGGTTTTCTTCACTGGAATGTGTTCTTCTTATTCTTCCTGTTTTAAATTTCTTACCTGGACCGGGTTCTTCTTCAGTTTCTTCTTCTGCTTCTGAATACTTGTCCTTTTTCTCTTTTTTTATTTTCTTGGGTCACTCTGATGATCTTTGCCCATTCTCTTGACATGATAACAGGCATCTTAAGTTGAGTCTCAGCACCTGCTTTCTCCTGTCTCCGTTTTCTTTGACAATTTGGACATTCTTTAGCCCATTGTCCTTTTTCTAGGCATACATAATAATCATCTTTACTCTTATCTCAAGAAGATTAATCTGACATTCATCAAGAAATCTTGTATGTGTATTTTCGAATGACTTTCTGTAAATCTGTCATCAGAAATGTGATCTTTCGTGGGGATTCCATCTTCACTTATTGAAAATGAAAGAGTGTTTTATCTTAGGCAGAGGGTGATCTGTATACAATTTAACCTAGTCAACTCAAATTTGAATCTTCTACCATCAGGAGATGATCACACCTTCACAGGAGAAACAGAAACAATGTGACTACAGTGTTCTGTGTCACCAAACACTGTCGAAGACATTTTTGGCAGCTGTTCAAATGAATGGTTTTGAAGAGAACATCAGTGATCCCTATGTAACACTATCCTCCTTCTCAAGACCAGGCGTGTCAAGATCTGTCAGAAAAGAGTTTCTCGATTGCCCCTGAAGATTATTTGCACATTTGAGATATTCACAAAGTGACTTGCAGAAAATTAGGCTGCCTACATTGACACGGTCAAGTTTAAAGAGTTATAGTCTAAAGTCCAGGCAGAGAAAGTATGTGTCTTCATTAGCAATTAATTGGTGTCTGTGTAAGAGATGTTAAGCAACAGTGCCATGTTAACGACGGTCCACCACTCACTAGAGTTTGAAATCTGCTCTCTGGGTTATAACGATTTATGGCGACATAAAAATAATAACTTTAATTACTGTGGCCATTTTCTGAGGCAAATCCTGCCCGATTTAATATAACATTACAATTCTTTATTTGGGCCAAGTCCGCATTTATTACACGAAAATTCATAAATGTAAAATCATCTTCAATTGGATGGTTTCATTACGTGTTTAGTACTATTTGAAGTCATACGAACGTTGGCCTAAAGATTTTATGATGAAACAATAAACGAAAAACTTAAGTTTCATTCGGCGACAGTAAGGAACCTTTCAAATTGATCACGTTCAAGCTTACTGCTATTTTAAGAAACAAAGGATGAACTGAAACTGTTGAATTTGAAGTGCACATGCTATGGAAAATATTATTACAATAAACAAAAGTGAGTAATATTTCAGCGACATTAATTGCACCTGGTTATTGATAATGACTGCGTTTATAATCGACGGTTATTATGAATATATCGCTAAAAGGTCATTAGTCGTGCTCGTTGTCAACTCTTATTGTATTCAAAAAGATATAAAATAGACTCCTATCTTTATGCTTTAACTTTGATGCCGTGCTTTGACGAATGCTAGTGGCATTCTGCATTTGATGAAAGAAGAATGGAATGGCATAAGATTGTAATAAGCAAAACACCTGGTATAACAAACAGTATGGTATTTGTAGGTGCTTTAAGCGTGTTAAAATGTGCAATCAAATCAGCCGTATATGGTCGCTTCGAAGTAGGTCCAACTGCATGCAATATAGACCCTTGATCTGCCGTCACATAAGGAGCCGGCAGAAAAGGTTCTACGTTCTTTGTGATAATGATTGCCCTTAACAAACTAAATAGACCCATCTATTCCGGAGTAAATGTCCTCCCCCTTTGCCCTTCTGTGTGGACGCCGATGAGCTGTAACAAATCAAGCCTTCCAAATTTATGAACATATAAGGTAAATTTGCCACAATACTTCAAAATACTTCTGTCTTAACAAAGCTCAGTGAAGGCCATATTGTTTCACCCCATGCAAATTCTCATTCTCAACGAGTAGCTAGACGTTACAGTACGGCTAGGGATGTTGATAGAAACATCTATGTTTATGCAATCCAGCAGAAGTTCTAATGGGATTGATTTGCACAACTCATCATGCATGCAGGAGACAGTTTCTAAAGTTTGATGTTGCGCCAGATCTGAAAATGTATTCCGACAGGCTACGTCAGACGTGACTGGGTCCGTGACGCACATGTTAAAGAAAGGATACTATATCCTATACAAGTCGAAACGCCCGTCTTGTCCTGAATCGAGGTACTGTGCTTAAAATGGCCTGTAATGAGGGCATTTATAAGAAAGTGCTGTGATTGTTTAAGAGCAGCAGAATTTGTTAGGGAAGTCATGCTTTCAAAATTGGTTGCCAAGGGGATCAAAGTTCCTAATTACTTCTAGCTTTAGCAACCATCATGTTTTTTGGATCAAATATTAAGTCTCAGACACATACTCAGACAGTTATTTCGATAGCTTTACGTTTACAGTATAACAGCTGTATTTGGTGTATAAATGATGTGAGAAAACGAGAAAAAGCCACCATAGCAAAGTTTCTGTGGTGCTTGTTCATACATACACAAACCAAGGCGAGTTGACAAAATTGTTCTAATTGGGGCTGTCCGTGTTAAATGACCATGTCATGTCCATCGCTACTAACTTAGCTATGTGCATATGTCACTGCTAAAAGATGGTGTTGTATGTTCACCAAAAATGCGACAAGGAATGTTCACAGTGCAGTAGTTGACAATGCAGACCATATTACTAGGTCCGCAACTGCAAGAGACTCTTTTCACGACACATGGATATCAATATTTGAACAACTCATTTGTGATGACAAATGTAGTAGTCGTGAGGAATTCGTTTATAAATTCGTTCTCATTGAATCCAAACTTGAAGAAGAATGACAAACACTATTTCCTATAGCTTTAAATAATATTTGTAGAACAAATCGTGGCACATTTCTTCCAAAGAAGAATACGAATGGCCATCTGCTGCGCAATAAGATCTTTTAAATCAGTTCATATGACAAGGTACGTGCACACCAAGTAACGATGAGCATTCTACATACATTCCTTCAGCATGCCTTTATCTTTACTTTGAAGTCACAGTGGACGAAAGCCGTCTAAGTTTCGTTGATTGGTGTGTAAAGGTCAAAGGAGAATCATCAATGCTATTTCTGTCTCTTGAGAGTGCAGTTTGAAATTATTGTGATTATATCAATCAGGTAAGCGGACTTTGATTTATAGGTAAATGCTCTCACAAAATTGATTGTATAGTTTATTAGCGTAGCTCCTGCAAAGTACTCAAGGTGGTTGTCCGTATACCTTAGAGACATAAGAATATACACGTGACAAATTCTGAAGCAGGTTAAGAGTTTGTCGGTGAAACTTTGTGGTCCACAAAGCATCGTGACCCTTTCTAGCACTAGCAATTGACCGCGCCAATGAGCTAAATAATGAACTGGTCAAAACCACTATGGGAGCTGTGGGTCCCACTAACAATCCTATGGTTCTTTGATGCCCCAGATGGTGGTTGGACCAGAAATGGCGGAACATTTTGGAAAATATGGACGTCATTGGAGGAAACTAACGTGCAAATACGTATGTTATGTATAGCAATATTACGTGCTTAACTTTTGTCCATGATTGTAAATTGTTCGTTAAGAAAATGGCCATTTGTTGTTGTTGTTGTTGTTGTGGGGCTTAACGCCATTTTTCAGCACACGATAGGCTATACATGGTGGCCAGTATTAATGGTGGAGGAAGAAACCGGAAAATCCCCGGAAAGAACCACCGACCCACGAAAAGCTACTGGCAAGCTTTCTCACATATCCACATTCGCCGAATCCTAGACTCGAACCCATGCAGACAGAGGTGAGATGGCAGTGATCCGTAACGGAGAGCGCTTTAGACCACTCGGCCACTCGGGGCCCCCATGGCCATTTGTAAAGATGTTGACATAGCTTTTTTTAGTTCAAAATATTCTAGAACAAGCTGGTTTACATTTAAATGGAATTTTCCAGTTGGAAATTACTCATATACCGGGAATTCCAGAACATTCTATTGCGTATTATGTCAAGTGAAAATTTATAGTGAATCTGTAAACATTTATTCATTCCTGTTTTAAGATCAGTCTGTTCAATCATTTATACTGTAATCACATATAATTTGAGAGGAATTATTTATGTACATTATTCATTGGAATTACAATGTGCTTATTGTCTTATTGGACTAAAACAGTACATTGGGATTATTGAGAACTGATTCAGAGACATTCTGTATTTCATAATTGTGGTACATGAAGACATTCCAGACTTGCAATTTATTCGGAATATTTTATACTTTGGACTTGTGATAGGACATTTAGGATCATTTGGAATTTAATTCACAATGCTGTTAGCGTTTCTTAAATTTTCACAAAAGGTCAAAATGCACTTTGTAGCGTTTCTGATAGATTGTTGTAACGTTGACTTAATGTCTAAGGCAGTTTTCGATAAAATAAAGCACATGCAAATAGAGCGAACCAGAAGGGTAAGGCATCATTTGTCATAAGGCAATGTACTCAATCTAGACCGAGCCTTTAGTCTATAATAAATTCTCATCATATATCAGAACAATATGAAAAAGTTGCTATCCCCTTTTTTTTGCATATATATCACATACCATTTGCTGGCTTGGATGCTAAATCTGACTCTCATTTTTCGTTTCTCCGAGTTCTCTTTTCAACATTACCTAGTCCCTTGCAATAATAAATCGTTATTGTATATGGCAACTATATTATGTATGAACATCAAATTAGAACTATTGTTGTTCTGTGTCGAAGGTTCTTTTAGATCAAACAGATTTTGCAACAGTAACTGTTCCGTGAATACATGTCATTCATCTACCTTCAAGCCAAAATCGTTATGTCTTTCGATGGTTTCATTTGGGATTACGAACATTCAATTTGTATCACACAAAACAGATGTTGCAACAGTAACTGTTCCGTGAACAAAGGTTGTTCATCTACCTTCAAGCCAAAATCGTTATGTCTTTCGATGGTTTCGTTTGTGATTACGAACGTTCAATTTGTATCACACAAATCCGCGTATTTGTGGAAAATAATAATCTATTTATACTTCATGAAATTTTAAGAGGACTAATGTATTGTCGGACTGGTGTTAAGTAACGATGAAGCCGGGGGGGGGGGGGGCACCCCACTTAGGATTTCTATCCACCCGTTGACTAAAATTGATGGTAACGGAAAAAAGTAAATTACTTTGAGACTACAAATATCGGTGAGGGGAACTTACCTTGTGCGGCGATTATTATCTTGTTGAGTGTTAAGGGTCATTTAGGGGCCCCGAGTGGCCGAGTGGTCTAAAGCGCTCACCGTCACGGATCACTGCCATCTCACCTCTGTCTGCGTGGGTTCGAGTCTCGGGCTCGGCCTATGTGGTTATGTGAGAAAGCTTGCCGGTAGCTTCTCGTGGGTCGGTGGTTCTTTCCGGGTTCTCCTGGGTTCTTCCTCCAACATTAATACTGGCCGCCATGTATAGCCTATCTTGTGCTGAAAAATGGCGTTAAACCCTATAACAACAACAACAACAACAACAACAACAGGTCATTTATACGTTCTGGTCTCAGTGTACTTGATTATATACTGCTTGTCGATCTATCCTCAAACGAAGGAGAAAGAGAACGCAGACTAGGAATCTATCATCCAGCTGTGACATGAATGAATATCCGGTGTAGTCCGTCAAAGAGTTAAAATAAGACCTTTTTTTTACCCGGGGAGCACACGTGATTATTTATTTCTTTTTACTTAATTAATGAGAGTGCTGTTGATTATCACGGTCGCCGTTGTCGCCCTTAATGACTTTAGTCACTGTCATTGTTTTCTAATTGTGTTGAAGATGTCCAACACGCCCATCACGGCGCTGCATTCATCTGCGTTCATGGTACTGTCATCAATGGCTTTCCGAATTCAATTTTTCTATGACGGCTCATGCGTGTATGAAGTCTCGCTGATAGAGTTTTCCACCAGCTTAACAGCACCTGGTACGAGAGGTACTGTACTAATGACTATTCCAACTGGGGACGCCGGGCCGTCATCGATGTGGCTATTCCGGTCGCATGAAAGCCCCACTGTGGCCGCGCCGCGACATCAATGATAGAACTGACACATTTATATTGATTTAGTATACCCTGGCTTTTGTTGATCTCGGCACGTAATTGTGGCCCTGCGCCGTTGATTTTATCGCATCGATATTGCTGAGAGTCCGTTATTATTGTACTAAATTTGGAGTATCCTCCATATGCATCTAGCTCTCCATTTTAAGGATTTCTTAGATTTTCCTGATTACTTGTTTAATTTTGGGAAGTCGGTTTTGGGGAAATAGTCCTCAACCCGAATAATTAGCCAATTGCTTGGGGCAAACGTCACAGATTGCAGTGTGGGTGAGTTTCCCGGATAGCCTGATTTAATTTCATAGTGAGTTCAGGCCAGAGTTGGATAAGTGTCCCTGAGTTGAGTAGTCCCTATTAAAATCTAATTGCGTGGATTGATTGGGTGA